>JAQFYD010000365.1:0-20431 GCA_034694225.1 Bourletiella hortensis | reverse complement strand
TTTTTTTCATATCCTACCATGGATGTCTCAAAGGGCTTAGGAAAAAGCTTCTCCATATCTCCTGCAAACAACTCCATAAAATATTATTCAATGTTCAGGACTCACATCACTGCCACCTCCACTGCTCCCACTTCCAACTTTCGCTCGGAATGACAATAAAGCACTGGGGTTCTTTCTATTTACTTCTACATGACCGTACTTCTGCCCATAATATACAAACTGAATGACAACGATTTCACCAGCATTTACCTTTCCTTCTCCTCTCCCCATGGATTTTCTGATGACAAATGCCAACTTTTGCAATGTATCGAGATGTGGTGAATAGACAGAGGCACGTGAGCAAGCCGGAGGTTTGTACCTGTAAATATGAAATGTAAATGTAGGACTTCAGCAACAGCCGCCAGTACATCGGTGAGAACTACAAAGGCAGTACGAAGAATCCCTTCGGTTCAGTCAAATATTCCATAAATTTTAGCCGACTGTTCCCACTTTGAAACTTTCTTCGACTGGTGACTCTTGAATCCTTGCAAAAGAACAAGCTGCTATCACGGCAAGTATGTTTTTATCCTTCACTTTGCACAGTGGAGCGTTCAGAAAAATATGGACAGCGTCAAATGTCACTGTGGAGAAAGCTGGGATCCAGAATCTAATGCGTTCTTTCTATGGCGTAAATTCGCTGCAGCTACTTTAGGGGTCAGTGTATTTTGAAAGGGAATGCTATAGCAAAAGAAATTAAGTAGCTCTCCTACGACCCTTTTATGGTTAAAGTAATGTTGTATGAAATCGTTAACGATCCGTACTGCCGCCTCAATTTTAGACTCACACAAAATTTAAGTGGCCCATATGCTTTATTATATGTGCTCTCAGCACTTTTATATTATTATTATGAATATATATGTTATAAGTTTAGACCAGGGCAAAAGTTAATCAAATAGACCATGTGAACTTGTGAGACTTTACGAAGGAGCAGTAGCAGCCATGGGAGAGCAAAGGAATAATTCAAAACGTGCTTCCTCCTTCTTCCGTTGGATAAACATAAACGTAAAGAATGTATAAATTGGAGGGAAGAGAGAGAGAGAGTTAAATTTACGAAGTAACTTGATTAAAAGTTATGTGAACAAACGTAGCACCGTACTCGGATGCTCCTCTGTATAGGAAGGACATAGTTTATGTGAGCTAAATATTAGCAAGGTACTTGCTGCACACACTCTTTGCAGCTCGAGTACTTATACTCTTAGTTCCTGTTGTTATTAAAGGCTTTCAAGTCCATCAAGGGAGAGATTCAGGGCTTATTAGACTAGGAGAGACGGCAGTGCAATTCGCTTGAGTGGTTTTGAGATTACCGAGCCATTTGCATATAGGAGTAAAGTGCTGGAATGACTCGAGATTATAACATTGACAATGATAACCCCAGAGCGAACATGTGGCCTGGCTTCTCTCATTGTATGTCTTTTCCTATAGGGGAAAATTTGGCGGATTAATCCCTTGAAATTAATAAGATTCGGCAGCTTATTCTAATGCAGTTGACGACAATAATTCCAGGAAGCTATATTCTTGTACGGTTCTACATTATGAAGTAGTGTTGGCATAGCTGAGGAATTATTACTGATATCTTCTCCTGCCCATTGAAGGGAACTCATTCGGATAGAAAGGAAAAATAGCAGCAGTAGGATGGGAAGTAAATTATACATGTAATGAAAGCCCTAGAGCCAAGCTTTTGGTTTTGACATTGTGGACAAGGAGTCTAGGGAACTGACAGAATCTGAATGAAAGCGTTCTCCGAAAATTTCTCCATCACTGGTGTTTGCTGCCATATATGCTGGCTCTATGCATTATTTAAGGTGACAGTTCCTTGGTACGCAGCCTCAGCTGGACTTGTCTTTCCTCACAGCACATGTTACCACCATTGTGTTTTCAAACTCCAAAAGCCCGGAGTTAAGGGTATCAAAATGATATTGCTTTCACATATTCATTCCCGGAAACAACTCCACCCGGTTATGAAAGCTGGAATCATATTTCCCCCCTTTGGTATGTACATATAATTACATATTCCATGATGTTCCCCCCGTAAGCCATTTAAATAGTGGTTACTTAGAAGCCCATAGATTAATATTTGCGGTTGCTGCTGTAGCCACTGTAAGCCCTGAAGGCATTCTCTACACTCTCGACCTGCCAAATGTATGCAAGAGATCAGACGTCAATAGATTAATGCCAATATTTGTATGGACCCAGTGTAAAACCTGGTTGCTTCCAGCATTTGAAAATACCACTAAAGTAATCCGAATCATCTCCTCACGTCTATGTGCCGCTACAGGAACTAACCATAAGAGTTGGGAAGGCCCATTACTGAGCGACTTTCTCCAGTCCCTGCCTACCAAAAAGAATGTAGGACAAGGCTGCTGCGTGGGTATGTGTGGAAATTCAGGACCCTCCAAGATTTAGTCTCGCCCCTAAAAAGAATGGCTCTCTGTGGTCATATTGTCAAGTGCGATGTAATGAGGAGCAGGAGCAGCTACTATAGGAGAAAGGCTTGCTTGTAGAGAAAGCATTGTAAAAGAAAGAAGGGGAAGGGGCTATACAAATTTCTTCCTGTCTTCCTGCCAGCACATCCTCTGAGTTTTGTGCGTGCATACACGCGTGAATATGTTAGTAGTGTCTGGAAGAAATAGCTGGGAGAAAGCGCATGCTTTCTCCACTATACACCTATATTTCACCTCATACTACTGGCGAGTGTAGATGGAATCATTGCGTGTAGATGGATGCTCTTATAAGCTTGATTACTCCAGGCTACAGTATAATAGTACGCAGTAAGAGGAGTACGGGCATGAAGCAGGTGTAGTACACCTTTTCTCCTACCTGCCTGTCTATCCATATGTTCCAACTCCTTTCACAGGAGCAGCAGCATAATGTATGGAAGTGGTCGTGCTAATGCATACATGTTATTACAAGCTATAAGGCGCATGTAAAGTGCATGTGTAAAGAGTAGGTAGACGGTAGGAGCGTACGAGAGGGAGAAAGCCGGAGGCAGCAGCAGGAGCTCTTGTTGTAGTAGTTGTAGTAGCAGCTTTATGTTCCCCATGCTCTCACCAGTCCGGTCAGTTGTTTGAAACACTTTGCCCAGTTCACAATCCAACTCTTAAGCTCTTACCACAACAGTGAGCCAATCGTAAAAGCTCCCTACCGGAAATCTACAGAATAGTCCACAGTCTCGCACATACTATAATAACATATAAAAGGCTCCATTACTGGATTCCGCTTCGGAAATCCAGCGACGGAATTTATACCAACCAAAATAACCCATACTCACGTCAGAGCATTGAAAATAGTAGTAGTAGTCACTTACTCAAGTGCAGGTGTATTTACTTACTGAAAATTCTTGGACCGTGATACTACAACTTGAATATCCCACAGGGATACTGCTCACATAGTTCCACAAAGAAAGGGTGAATACACCCTTATAGCTTGCTTGTTACACACAAGAAAACAAATTTGGTGCTTCGCTCTAAGGAAAATTGAAGGATCCGTATAGTTGATCGTGAATCCATCTTATTGTGATACCCAGGAAGCTCCTTGTATAGAAATATATACGGAAAGAAAATTTATTTAAGTATCATTCATCCATCAAGGTAAGCTAGTCAGAGTGCTCATCTATTGTTCAAGTCCAGCAGTGCATGTAGCTTGGTGGTAACATAGTAAGTAGTAGTACTTCTAACTTTCCAACATAAAAAAACTTGGTCTGACATCCGTCCAGGTACACAACTTTGTACACACAAAGAAAAGAAGAAACCATAGCTAGTAGTAACGCATGAGGAAAGGTAGCTGGAGGTCTTGCAATAAATAAATAAAATAAGTAATATCAAGCTAAACTAAAAGTAGGAGGACCCTTGTTGTCTTTTCCTCTTCTTCTTCTTATAGTTAGTGCCACCCATATCTGGCCTCCAAAACGTTCATTTTATGACACTCATAACAAGGTTTAAGGGAGGCTACTACTATTCTTAGAATAGCCCATACAGCCTTATTTGTTTTTCCTTGTATGTGAGACGGAGCGGATCCGAATACAAGATGAAATTGGTCGCATAGGCTAATGGTTGAACATTTCACCTTTTTCTCATTCATACACTTTCCCCTTGAACACAATATTTCTGGAAAGAGGACCCATGTAGAATGGTGAATTGGAGCAATTCATGAAAATCTAAGGAACCCATGCAAATGTAATGTGTATCTGTCTCATCTCTTACGTACCTCATGTGCTCATCCTTCTCCTCTGCCGGACTTGACATGCAGTACAAATCCATATTCTTTCACACGCTATCCTCCTCCATGGCGACCTTAGCTACTCTTGAGTTTTCTTGGTTTCCTAAGTACCCTCAGCTCCTATAAAGCACTACTTTGCCCCTTCCTAATGCTGCGTCTCCAGTTCCTGTCATTTCTAAAAAATATCCGTACGAAAGGTGAACTTGATTCCAGACAGAAAATAATGTCAACGTTTGCTCAGAAAATAGCTCAGTGACCCAAAGGCTCTTCAAAAAGGACAAATTCTTTATGGGCAAAAAGAGTAATAATTGAGCGGGGATGAGAAGGCCATAAATTGAGTCAAGTTTGTAGGATTTTTATGAGCTCATTCTTCCTTTCACAGAGATTACAAAGATTATTCATAGTATTTTACAAAGTGTTTATTCATTATTACCATGGGAAATTGATCCTGTGGACGTGGCGTTTGTGTACAGAAGCAGGATACATACAGACTGAGTCAAATCCTATTATTTAGGCTTATCTTGTGTACTCAGTGAGGATTATCCGGAGTCTGACAGCACACTACCGTAAGCCACTACCACCACCGTCAACAATCATGAGGATGATGATTATGGCTGACATACTATAAAGCCTGAATCCACCATCAAGATTACATTCATTAAGATACTAACACAAAACTCCTTTTCTTCACTCTAATTCTCCCCCTAATTTCTTCCATGAAGAAAGGTGAAAGTGAGTGGATATAATGAGTAGTGCGTTCTACAATAAACTTGGGAAATTCAGCTACCTCATTATAACTATACATTGCTATGAGATACGTAACATTGTCAGTTCTTCCTGTTGTACTACTGTAGACACTAATGGCCTTCAAAGTCCTCCTTCTTACCTCCAGCCAACTTGGGTTTTGGGTTACTTACTTTTGAAGCAACGAACAAAGTGAAGGAAATATGAAAGGACTTGTGTATAGTAATGTAGGATTTAATGATTTAGGAAATGATAATAATGACCAGTGATTTTACTTTGTTCTGTAGACAATGGCAGCCACAACTATGACAACGAGCGCCTCTTCAGGCTCATTAAAAATTAACCTTGATAGATGTGCCAACTTTATGCGTCAGTTCCGAGACCCTCAGAGCAAGGAACTCAAGAAATTGACAGCTAATCAATTCACTGAAGTTTGGAGCCATTACGACAAAGATGGTAAGAAAAGATGGTATACACACAACATTCTTTGCATTATTGTATGCTACAAAAGCCTGCTTGCATAGTATTATCCTCCACGCACACATATAGCATATTTTATTAATTTTAATTAACCAACCCCGCCGCCGCCGTCGCGACCATCTAATGAAATAACGCAAGGTTCGCTCAAGTTGGAAGATTATGGGGAAGTTTATCAGCTCAGTATCTAATTTCCCAAATTTACTTTGTAGCAAATGAGCAAAGGCGAGCACCACAATGATGATGGTGGCTGATCTAAACAGAAATTCTCATTTACTTTGTGCCTTTCGAGGCTTCTCTCGACTTGTAGAAACGAAAATGAAGGCTGAATTTCTGAGAAATCGTCGTTTTGATGAGAATCTGCCTGCGGAGTAGCGAAACTTGTTATTCTGTTTGTTCTGCCGTAGACACAGAAGAGAGGATCGGAATGAATGAATAAAAGCCGGAAAGATCCAAAAGGCTTATTTTCCAAACAGAGACAGATTTGCCAAGGAGATAACAGGCAGGTTTGATCTCTCAAGATATTTCCTGCATAAGATTCATGTGAAATAAACTGACTAGATGGGAAGATTCCTGCAAAATTTCGTCGTCTCC
This sequence comes from Bourletiella hortensis, assembly GCA_034694225.1. NCBI lineage: Eukaryota > Metazoa > Arthropoda > Collembola > Symphypleona > Bourletiellidae > Bourletiella > Bourletiella hortensis. The sequence continues at coordinate 14,362 of JAQFYD010000365.1, read as the reverse complement.
ATCTGATTCTATGACTCGCGTACAGGATAGAGATCTGCTATATAGATCTGCTGCAGCTAGTCCTTCCTAACAGCAGAAGCTAGCCCTGGATACGTGGCTAATCCTTCAGTCTTCATCAGCTATCTCTCCGTATCTTTCCCTTTCCGTCTGCTGCTACTTAAGTATTCCTTCAACTCAGATTTGCTAAAGCTCTTAACTTGACTGAAACGCAGAGATGCTCCTGCTAATGCATTATTTATCTTCTTAGGGATCACAGAACAAGAGGGATAATTAGCTGCAGCGTGTATGCTATACGGGAAAACCCTTTAGGAACTCTAGCAACATCCATACGCTATCATAAAGACAGACGAATATACTTTAATATTTTATTACATTTGAGCTTCTGACCGCATGCTATAAGCTATCCACACCTTGATGGGTCATGAGGGATAACATTAAGACGTTAAGGAAAAAGACTTCCGACTCCTTTCAAAAAAAATTCTCTCTCCACAGAAAGCTCAGCCAAAAAGAAATCAGATTAGATAAGAAGAAAAGACACGCAAGTGAATCAAACAGAGCGGATCTTCCTTTCCTTCTATGTGTGTGTGTGTGCGCAAACGGAGCTTCTTTTTAAAAGGGAAAACGAGCTAAAGTGGATGGAAAGAAGGCTTTGAGCAGGAGCCAACTGTTTACATTAGTGCTTTCACCTGCAGCAGCAGCAGCAACAGCACATGGCTTTATGGGAGGTGTGCTTCCCCTCCTAACGTATTACACGTTGTCTAACATTAATCCCTATCTCGACAAAGGCTCTTTTGCCTTTCGCTATTTCATATACTTCAGCTCTGTAGGGTCTCCTGTCTGTACTGCCTGCGAGACGTGTGCGTTTCTCTGTTTACATAAGCGCTCCATCATATCCAAAGTCACTTAGAAAACTCGGCTGTTGTTGCTGCTATCCTTAGGCGCGAGGCTGAGCTTGAAAAACTATCAGAGTTGAGGGTGCTTTCATATGAATCTCGAATTCATTATTTTCATCCGGATCTGTTTTTCTGCTAGTCCTTCCATCAATACCTGAGGCATTTTCATTATTACGTTGCACATGACTTGCCCTTGACTCGGCAGTCGAACGAGTTTCCCACAAACCCTCGAAAAAATTCCATTTCATTTCCCCTTCCTACATCTCGCGCATCATCCGAAACTGCAGAAAGCTGTATCTTTTACGTTTTTTTAGTTCAAGTAGCGAGAGCACCTAAATTGACCAACATTAGGGTAAAGTGTATTAGAAAAACTGGGGACGATTTGGGTCTTACATGGGACTTTAGTTTGGAATGGGAAAAGTTACCAAGCGAATAGTCCTTTCATCCGTGCACAACGGAAGTGTAAATCTACTCATTATAATTCTACTCAAGATGTTGTAATGTGGTAGTTAGCACACTTCCAGAGAAATGCGCTGTAGCTAGCGGGAGAAATTCTATTATAACGGTGGAGCATACATACTACTAATAGGCCAATTTGAGCGGAGGACAACACACGAACGTTTTGGAAATGACTTCAAAAGCCAAAGGCAAAGACGGAGATGTCTTTATGGTCATGATAAAGCTGATTTTGATTCATTCAGGAATACCTTTTGTTCTTGTCGTAAGTCTTGATTATGTGATTGGAAGGTCGGGCCTTAGAGCTAATGAAGACAAATGGAGAAAGCTCGTACATAAACCTTCCCCTCCACCACCACAAGCTCACGCGTTCAGAAACACTATTCTACAAAACCGCGCTACTAGATTATATAATAAGGTGACTTGAGAATAAATCTTTTGTGTGCTTTCAGGAAACGGCTACATCGAAGGAACTGAATTAGACGGCTTTCTCCGTGAGTTTGTCTCCAGTGTCAACGCAACGGATACTAGTCCAGAGGTATGGCTATTTGTTTGCTTTTAATTTCACCCTATACCATGAGACATGCTACTGACTTGGTTTCCTCTCGAAAATTGTTGGATCAAGGCAATAATAATTATTATTCCACACTTGAGAAACGATCAAAGTCATACGAATCTCTAGTTTGTCTTCATTAAATTCACTTTGATTCCATCCATTCCCTCCTCATTCTCAGCAGCTTCATCTCCCTCCCATCTTACATCGCTCCTCAAAGTCTCTAAATTTTCACTCACCCAGTTCCATCATTCCACTGCCTGAAATATTTATCATTTTGTTTGCACTACAAAACAAAGCTGAAATGTAGCAGCAAACACAATGGTAGAGAAGGAGCCCATGCTGATAACCACGTGTACATGCGGACCCATCAAACTTTTGTTTTCTGTTCGTTACGTTTGTTGGAGACGGAGAAAAGTGAAATAGCGCTTGCTTTTTTTCTGTATGACAGGTAGTTTCAGATGCAATGTTGGCCGAACTGAAGCAGTGCTTCATGGAAGCCTATGACGACAACCGAGATGGAAAAATTGACATCCGCGAGGTAAGCAGAGAAAAAACAACTCTCTCATTTTCCTTCCTATTAGCAACAAACTACATCCTCCTTCGTGCTCCCTTTCTGGATTACTTTGGGAATTTTTATATATATAAAAGGATAGTTTGAGCTTGTCTGACAGGCAGAGAAATCATATGTAGGCACGTATAAAAGAGAGAATGAGTGACGCGCCACAAGGGAGATATGCATGCCTGCATCCGGGCTGGATGTTGTCTGTCCAAATGTGAAATTGTTTTCCTGAAATGAAATAATAATTCAAGTATTTTTTTTGTCTAAGCTCCTATCAAGAGAGTTTCTGTTTGTTTTTCTTTCTTTCTTTCTTCCTCTCTTTCTTCTTCGCTACACTGTCATCATTCAAATGGTTCACAACAGTGAAATGAGACATGAGTCTGAGCCGTGCCAGGCATAAAAATCCAGATTTTTCATAGCAACACTTCATGGCTGTACACAAACACACAATACCAAGTCTCCTGATGGGGCTAGCCAACAGTTGTTGTATTAGTATTATATGGATCTATCCATCCATCTCACATCTACTCCCGTCAACGGCTCTCTTTATATGTTTACAATGTTGGAAAATGCTTGAAATGTCACGTATGAAATGATATTGGTTACTAGAAAGAAGAAGCAGAAGTGGGTAGCACTAGTAAACATTCTTCTATTTCTGTGCCAATTCTTTCTATCCACCAAAGGAGTCTGATGGCATATAGTTAAATTGTACGTAGAGACGAGGCGACTTAGATTTCAGTAGTACATACACACTTCCATAAGAATCAATATTCTTTTTATAGGAGAGGAAATTACTTAGGGAAAGGTTACAAGTTTTTCTATGTAAAGCACACGAACTTGGCCATACTCTTTCATTTACTGCTCCCCCTGAATGTGAAGATAAAAACAATTACTATTATTATGACTCTCGTTTATCTTTGCAAGCCGAGGTAGTAGTAGCAGGCTGTAAGAGAAGTAATAATACTTGGAGAAGTACGAGTAACTACTAAAGCTTCATTTATAATGAAACCAGGACGACAGTCCTCACTTGTCCCTTGAGGTAATCGCATCACGAAAGCCAAAGTTGTAGTCGTCTCATTGTAGCTCCTACATGTGAGCTCGTGTGATACCCAACGTTGACATTATGGTTGGTTAATTGTTAACGAAAATTTCCTTTCCTCCCTATTCCCTTCCAAGTAATTTCCAACTATTTCAATGTAATGTACAATCCAATATAACATGTACTCCTTTACAATACAATTCGTCGTCATCGTCTCATGTGAGCTTGCTATTGCCCGTTCTTTCTTTCTGTCCTAAATGATTGCACAACTCTGACCTGTCTTAAACACAAATGGGAACAGCGATAAACTTTCCTTTCTTCTACTAGCAGCACTCTATATGAGTGAATGCAGTGAATCACCAACACTTGACATTGTAAGGCCTTCAGTACTGTCTAAAATATAAAAAAATATAGCGAAATGTAGATATGAGAGTAAAAATCGATATCACTTTAGTATATACGAACTTCCCATCGTCTCCTCGTACACTTTTTTCGGCTGCTCTTATGCTGCAAAGAAAAAGAGTTAATCGAAGCTATGGTCCGATTCATGTCGAGAAGGCGCACATGTTGTAATTTTCAAATTTACTCCAATGGAACGGAAGCAATCTCTAGAAGACAGGCCTGTTTCACACAATTGGGAATATTGTCTAATTTTTAGCAAATGCGAGCCAATTAACGTGTTCCAAGCTGTCCGAGCTGTGGTAATTTTGTTATTTTTTCTCATTACACAAGCAGGCTGGTTATCTTGCGAGTGCCGGAGGTTCCCTTTGAGTTGTGATTCCCTGGAAAGACAGATATTCCATTGAGTTGATTCAATTCTGGTTTTCCCCGGTATTTTCAGGAAGTAAAAGCATTATGTGGCTGTATGAATAATACGCAGGTCAGAGGTTAGAAAATCCCAGTGAATATTGGACTTAGATCCTGACATACCCGATCCATTATTACTGTCGCTATCTGCAGTGGCTGCTGCTGTTGTTGCTGCTGCCTAAGGAAAGGCTCTTTCTTGTTCCTGTCACTCAGCCAGTCGCCTACAATTTACAATAGTATCCCTCCCTTTCTTCTTGATTCTTCGTTGGTCGTAATTCACAATGGCACACTGTAAGAAAAAAGAGAATTCTTATCCTCCTGTCTCTTAGGAAACTTCCAACCAAGTCTTACTTACTTTCACGTCCTTTTAGAAGAAAATCTTGGGCTGAAGTTCGGAACGAAAGAAGAAGGGAATACGATCATGCAGGAGGCACATGTATACAAACATATTCCAAATCTTTCTTTATTTTCTCGCTCCTTGACATTATAATGCATTTCCTTGCCTTTCTTTCTTGATTCGAAAAACCTCTAATGCGTCTAACTTCCTTGTCGAGATGAGTAAAAAGGTTTTTTCGGGGGGAAATCCCATCAATAGCTTTGAGAGTATTATGAAGAGGCAGAGAGTGAGAGAGAGAGAGGCAGGAAAGAAATTGAAAAATGATTGGGAATTTGCTGCTCAGGAGGCGGACAAGTAGGTCATAACCCTTAGTGGTATTGATCCGTATCAAATTAATTCGCACTCCCTTTCGTTTGTCACTATGGGCCTGGTCCCGCATGTATGAGTATGTGGAAGATAGAAGGGAAAATTCCTACATGAGACTGATGGTACTTGACTGCTGCTGGAAGAAGAGCAAACAAGTTGTATATAGTTATAGCTAAAGAAGTGAATACAACACCGGCTACCGCCTCTTCACACTCTGTAGTAGTAACAATTTCCAAATGCATCTACGTACAACCTACACAAATACTTTCACACGCGACCACATCCTTGTACATCTGGCACTTCTATTTTCTACATATGAAACCACCACTCACTCCACAGCAATATACAATTATGCTGCTGAGATTGTGCACGAGGAACTCATTCTCGCTCCAGTTCTTCGCTTTCCACATAGCTTGTTGTTAATGAGCCGTGTGATCTTGAGCCGCATAGCCAGCCACAGGAATATATACATGGAAGTCAAGTTATTTGCAAAACCGGAGATATGTATGACAGGAGCTACTAATATTTCTGCTACCCTTCCCCCATTAGTGGTGATGGTCCAACCGTCATGTTTCTTCAGTGGTCTGTTCAAAATAAACTCGGGAAAGTAGTAATAATGTTGACTTGGCTGCATTACGTCGCCGTACTAGTAGAAGATGTAGTAAAGTGATGGTGAAAGTAATGCAATTATTTTTAAGGAATGCTTTTCTTTCTTTCTTTCAGCTTGCCCAACTCTTGCCAATGGAAGAGAACTTTCTGCTCCTTTTCCGTTTTGATAACCCTTTGGAATCCAGCGTGGAATTCATGAAGGTGAGTACCCAAACTCTTAATGTAATGAAAAAAAATAGTTCTAAGTAAGGATCCCCATTGCTTTTTTCATTATTATTTCTCCCTTCTTCTTCTTCTTCTTTTTCACCTCTAAAAAGCACCTCTACATTGCTAGCATAGCTGGCATGTGTCACCTTCAATGAATCTTTCATTTTCTTGAAAGGATTATAGTTATTATTATTATCATTATTTTTGGAAGGCAAAGTGCTTCCTTCTGGTTCAACTGCATTACCAACAACAACATGGAAATGACCATACTTTTGTTTGGTAAACATTTGACTTTAGTTCTCGTGACTATCGCGATGGACACGGCAAATAGTGCATAAGAGAGAGAGAGAGACAGAGAACAGAGGAATTGTAGCCGAATTAATCAGAGTAAATTATTTAGTCAGCTGGCTGACTTGGGTAGGGAATTTGAACAACGGACACGAAGTGTGACAGGCATATGGTTGGCCAGCAACACTTAAACAGCTATCGATCCTAACTTTATCGAACTTGAAGAGCTATATATGTATGTAACAGAGTCAAAGTAGCATCAGCTTTTTCCGCATAGTTCATTTAGAAAAGCCAGAATTACCGGAATTATTTAATACAAACCTTGCTCTGTCTCCCTCACTCACTCCTGTGTGCACTGTTGTCCTTCCAAATAATCAAGTTCATTAGAAACTATGCAAATTGGCCACCTTTCCAACGTAGTCCAGATTGAGAATTATTTTCGACCATATCGCCCACGTTTTTCAGGAAGCAATAAACGGTTTAGCGGCTACAATGTTAAGCTGTAGTTAGACTTTCACTGGGGTTGTGTATGGAGACGAAAAAAATACATTATATTGTACTGTACTCCTTTGGAACTGTTAGTGGCGGCTGTAAGTTCCATCAGAAAATGGGGAAATTATCGCAAATGTCTTTTGTTCGTGCAACGACATATTTGGCAAAGAAGTTGAAAATTGGAAGGATTTGAACAAGAGGAAGAACAAAGTCTCACAGCAAGGACATTTTCCCAGCGGAATCATTTCAAAATTGTTCTTCCATTTTGTTAAGCCATATTTATAAGTGTAATAAACGGTTATACCCACACATCAGAGGGGTTAAGAGCTTTGTCTGGAGGTCGTGGTCCGTAAACGTAGGAAACTCAGTATTTTCCATGTTTCTCGTATAAAGAAACGGAGTTACTGGAATGTAGGCGACGAAGGACAAAAAGTGCTGGTGAATAATTGAAAATTTGTCAACTGTGAAGCTGCATGGGTAATTAAATGGGCTAATGGGAGAAAATTAGTAACTGTGACTGATTTTCACTTGACAGATCTGGCGTGAATACGACATTGATGGAAGTGGTTTCATAGAAGCGGACGAACTCAAGGTAAGGCATTCATGGCTCCGTATTCATTCCTTCAAAATTAACTAAAATCTGTCGGGATTCTTGACAATAGGATTCAATTTTTCATGTCTAATTAATTCCAATGAGGGATGGGATATACAAAGGGATCATGTGGGCGTTTGTTTGCACTGATATGTAACACATGTTAGGTCTTGACGGGTAACATATTGTGAGCTCTGCAAGCACAGCCATCACCAGGCTACTACTATGCTCTCCTCATAGTTTATTTTTCTCATGGTCTGACTGACTGACTGAGCTACCATTTATCACTCAATAGCTAGCTTGCATCATAATTTATTTTTTTACATGATTTCTGACGGCAGAGAATAATGTGATTCATGGCTTTACAAAATTTATGTGTATATGCGACATATAAGATGACAGACATAAATATACAAAAGATAAGCAGGAACCCATCATCATCCTCATCCTCATCACTTCCACCAACTTGATTCCAAGCGGACGGAATTTAAGAATTAATGTGCTCACAACAAATACCAGCAGTTCCGTAGCTACTATGAGTCCACAGGGAGGATTATCATTCAGTCAGAGAAGAAAAGCATTAGTCATTTACACGATGAACTTATAATGAATCCTTTAGGTAGTACAACAACAATCCCTCGTTGAAGGGGCTCACAACAAGTCTTCCTTTCACTCTCACTACTTATGCATTGAGGCAAGGAGGGGAGTACTTGTTATCTTGGTTTATTGATTCAGTGAAGCAGAAAGTTTCGACAAGCTGGTTATACATAGTAGGAGGAAAGGAGGAGAATGGAGGGATGGCAGTAGTCTTGAGCGATTATCCGATTACAGTTACCGTAGTAGTAGGAGGCCGAAGCCAAGCAACCAGGCAAGCTTGAAGCTTTCTTGGGAATACATTTGAAAAGGAGGAGGAGAAGTACATTTATGCATGAGTTAGAGCATTTGTATACGTATCGATTCCAAAGGTATTATTCATACCCTCTTCTTCTTCTTCCTTCTTCCCTTACTTGCATTACTCCGATCAGTATCACATAGAAATCCTCTCACACAATCCATCTTTTCAACATCTTCATCTCTCCTTTGACAATTTTTTCATAAAAAAGTATATGGAAAGCTTCAAGCGAGAAAGGAGCCGGACAGTTTTATCAAAATTACCTGCCAAGCAACTATTATTTGTGAAGAAGAAAGATGAAACATGGTGCAATTGTTGTTGTCGTCGTTCATTTTCTGAAGCAGCGTAGAACGCGGAGACATCCGTGAACAAGGACGATCATATGTATGCACACAGGTGCGATCATCACTGTTCATACTGAACATATCCAAGCCCGTTAGGTATTGAAAGGACGCTAGCTATCGTAAATTTAGATGCTCCTTATCGCGCCCATGTTCGTAATTGTAGGTCACACTCTATTATCAATATATTCCCCTGGCTGAGGCAGGAAGGCTGGCAATAACGACTTGATCTGGCTTAGCAATTATTGTTATTTTTACTGACGGAGTTTTTATAACTGGAAAGGAAACTGGAGAAAATGGCCTGTCAATAATTAATTTTTTGACCTTTTGTGCAGAATTTTCTCAGAGATTTGCTCCGAGAGGCGAAGAAAATCAACGACGTCTCTGAGGATAAGCTGATCGAATACACGGATACAATGGTAAGTGGGACTACCTCGTTCATTCCGACTTCTACAGCTACTTCTTTTCCACCCAGTTTTCTTCAGCCTCAAAAAAGAACTACGGACAAGTGGGCAGAACAAACTTTTGTGACTTCCTAATCCTTCAAAAGTCATGATGATGACTATGTAATAGTGGTTCACAAATTTGGGAACCTTAGAGCCCGTTGTTGTTCATTTACGTCTCCCTTCAGTAATAATAGAAGCCAACTTTTCTGATCCACATCCCGCTTCTTTTTATTTCCACAGTTGCAGGTCTTTGATGCGAACAAGGACGGCAAGCTCCAGCTTTCTGAAATGGCCAAGTAAGTAAATAATTTGTTGGTCTTTGTGATCATGTGGAAGTGCATTTTTAGCTTTAATGTCGGAACGAGGACGAAATGGTAAAGCTTTGTATTTCTAATGACAAACTAATATGCTCTTTTTAAAGCCCTGTATAATACGCTAATGGGGACTAAATTTCATTTCCGTGTTATGCTATGATGGTCATGAGAAAATTATTTGACGGTTGTGAAAACTTTGCAGCAGTAGCGGCAGATAGTTAAAATGTCACATAAAAGGAAAAGACTCCTTCTACCAATCATCGTTACTCTTGCGGCGGGTAATTAAATTCTTAGAGTGGTGCTTTGAAAGGAATACCATGCAGGAGCTACGCTCTAGAAATCTTGAGCTCTTAATTTTATCTTCTTTTAAATAATTCAGGTGAAAATTCACTGTTAGCTCACAGCAGCAAGAGTTTACATAATCCGTCAGAATCCTTATTCTCTTCGTCTTTTCCTTCTTCCTTCCATATGCTCTCGTCAGGAGTCTTTTCTCTTGTTCAAAAGTATAGTAGAAGAAGAAGACTTCTTGTCTTTTCTTCTCCGTTTTTGTCATTCTGACGCAGCAGAGGAGTCTGTATGGAACTGTCAACCATAGTATTGTGCGACTTTATCACGAGTCTCATGCTGTGTACTACTCCATGCATATATCTCACTGCAGAGGAGATGGTCGTTTGCTGTATTCTTGTTGTTTTGGCTACTACCAAGATGAGACAACCATCTGCAGCTGGTGAATTCACCTTGAGGAGATGAATACACATGTACTACTCCGAAACTGGTGAAAAGTTTGTGCAAATATACGTACCAGTACTACGGAATAGAACGGATCGATGGAAGCTGTGATGTTGCCATAGTTGAAATGATTTTTGCATTTATTTAGTCTCCAACGAAAGTCATAGACTGCAGCGAAAGGAATAGTAGTACAATCCGTCCCTCTGTATTAATTATGCCACACTGACTACTTTGTTGAACCCGGAATGGCCGATTTACATGTGAATTTTCTTTGCATTTGCAAGTGGGAACGATAATCAAGTTAAATTAGTTTGTCCACAAAGGCCCCTAAACTTTGTTCATAATGGTTCAGAGTCATGAAGTTTATTAAGAAAATAATGGGACAGAATTAATTTTAATGAGTCCAATGTACACAATTGTGATTATGATAACTGGCGGTGAATGTCACATTTGTGGGTTTTGTTGGAATTAAATATTTAAAAGGTCTATGTGCTGTCATATGGCATAGGTCACATGCATAGAATTATTGCTGTTAGAATTTTCATTGACGGTGATTATGATGGCAGAGTTCCACGCAGGGTTTTTGTTGACCTCTATTTCTCCTCTAGAGCTACTTTTCCTACGAGCGAAAAATGAGAAAATATATGGCGTGTGTGACATTACATTTTTGCTAAGGGTAGAAGCCTTTCGGAGAAAAGTAGCGACACACACACAGAGGCAGCGAGACACGAATGCGAGCGTAATATTGAGAGCAAGTCTATTCAGAAGCTTAATTTCGGTTGCATAGCTACATTACATGTGAAGATCCGAAAGAGTAAAAAAGCGAGATTTGAAAGCCCAAGAGACAGCGAGAGGGTTGTTGGATGTGTGCGTGCGGGTGCTGCGTACGTATGTGATTTATAATCATGACGAATGCTTTATAATTGTGTTTCCAGGTTGTTGCCGGTGAGGGAGAATTTCCTGTGCCGACAAATCTTCAAGGTAAGCGAGGTATAGATTGAAATTTTCTTCACTCCCATGTTTTGTCTCGTCAGCAAGCTCGTTTGTCCGTCCTCGGAGTCTTTCTCTTTCTCTCGTTTGTTTTTCATATACTATAGTGATATACGTGCTTCAGTGTCAACATTCTGTCTCACTCATTTTACACGTTGCTATAAACAATAATATATTGCCATGCTGAACAGAACAAGGTTCCACAGATGATGAGATTACATAAAACTACTACTACTACCACTACTACTTACATCCATATACTTATTATAAGTCTGTCCTCACACTAATAATTTTTAAAATTCTGCCCATCCATCATCATCCTACACAGTTTTTAAAGTCCTCCCCACAACTAGCTATGTGTTGACATTAACCATAGTTATGGTTCAGTGGTAATAATAATACGAGCTGCCAAGTGCCCCTAACTCAAAGGCATTAAACGACCAGGATATGGGAGGGTTAGCTTGAGGTTTGTATTGTTATTATTATACATTGTATAATATCCATCTAGATGGAGGACCATTTCAACAGGCTGATAATAAAGTTTCACGGAAATAACTCATTTATTTCTAGTAGGAGCAGAAGCGTATACTAGGGTATGCAAGGGGGAGCAGATACGTAATAGTGGAGAAAGCAGTAAAAGGCATCACATGAATACCATACGAGCTAGATACACGACATGGGAATACTCACAGTCGTCTCGTAATTCCTTGCCTAAACGGGCCTTACATTTATGATTGCGCCATTGGCTCACATTATCCGCGGAAATAGTGCTGCATTTTATGCACACATGGACACATACACATGACCACCACTCATAGCCACGAGAAATGGCTCAAATGTGAGTTGAATAGGAAAAATTGTGTATGTGAGAGAAAGAAAGACAGGGAAAACCTTGAAGTGTAAGGAAAAATTGAACGTGTGGCCGGATATATCCCCTTCCTCCTCCGTTCCAGACCTTTTTTTTCTTGCTCCTGCGTTTAAACTCCAACTCCTCTTACTTAAACGTTACGATAGCAAATCTAATGCAGGATTGCAGATATTTTTTTTGTTCTCCCCCTCGCCTTGTCCATGTTCATGTTTTTTCCCGAAGAAATCCTAACGCTTTTATGGTATACTAAAAGGAAATAAATAATCAGGTCTACCTTCATGTACTAGTGGCCATTTGATACTTATGTAGTACTATGCTGATAAGGAGCCGCTACTTACATTACTTTCTCTGGTTTCACATCATGCAAATCAACGATTAAATTTCGCTTTCATAATGAACCCCTAATTAAATAGCAGAGTGTAGCGGAACTTAGACGGAGTGTAGACGAACCAACTTACTATACTGTTTAGGAAAAGGTTAAAATCTTTGGCAGGTTGAAGCAAAATATAGGGGGAAAAATTACAGATCCTTGCTGCTAATGAGTCTAATCAACCTCATCGTGACGTCCCACCCGCAGCTTTTCTAAAGGCCTTATTCTGTGTGGGACCGTTTCTATTTCCCGGCTACTCCCATAAACTACCAGCTTCAAAAAAAAATGAATGCAACAGCGTGCATAGTTTTTTTCAATGTGATGTTATGTGGTGTGCATTACCCTACTCAATGTTGTTCCCTTTGAAGTCTTAGAGGGACAGCCTCATCACAAAGATGTCCCTCTGTCTCTCATATCCGCTTTCTAAGACACCCCTCGTTTGGTGTACCCTAAACCCCCGCCAATAAAAGAAACTTGGGATGTCCTGCTATGCATAAATATATATTATTTTTAAACATGCCTGCCCGTCCTCCTGTTATTGTTCCCATTGCCATGTGTTCGTTCGCTATTGATAATAATGCAGTAAGGAACAGTCCGTAGGTGTATTCCCCTTGCCCGACTTACGTATACGGAGTGTTACGTATAGTACTAATATAAAATGTCTAGCTCCTGTCTTGACGAGTCCTGGCAGCAAACCTTTTGCGACTGGCTTCTTCCAAATCGATCCAATCACACATGCTCTTACCTTTGACAGCCAAGTGAGTGATCACATAGCACACATCTTATGTAACCGCCACAATAATCATAGTAATTCGTCCTTGGAAACTAACACATGTATACACGAGTATGTAGGATCCATAGCCACCAATCCCTGTTGAAAGTATTACAAAGTGTAAATTGTTACCGTTTTTCGTTCCTCCTCTATCATAATACCTTTTGATACTGTAATGGTTTGAATTATTGCATTTATATTCGGTCACTTACTGTTGTATCCCTCCTTCCTCTTCTTCTTCTACTAACTACTTCTTCTACTTCTACTTCTTGGAATGATCATGATTACTTATTATAACCTCTTCTCTTTCCCTTGCTTAAGCAGGAGGGATTTGAAGTAAGTATACTATACTTATAATGTCCATAATAATACTAATGCTAAAGAAATTATTCAACTCGCTGCCGTACAGTAAATCGCCTTGTGGAACCCAGCACCTGTAGAAGCTAACTAGTAAATGCCATTTTTCATATTATTATTATCATCATCATGCTCCTATAATGCTGGTACTTACTGCAGACTCAAAAGTAGCCTTCGTTTCTATTGCTACACTCACATTTAATACGTACTAATACTTTCTAACTTTCTCTTCACACGATGCACCCTGAAAATTCCTTCCTATATTCTGCTCTCATACACTTCTTGATTTCACCAGAGTCCTCCTCCTCTTCTCTAGCTACTTTTCAGGGATAGTGAAAGCCTCTGTGAGAATTATGACTCATGTTTCGTACTCTTCGGTGAAAGTAGGGAGAAAGTAGGGAAATGATTTTAACAGCTCCAGAAATTCTTGTACAAACGCTGGAGTATAGCACATGAAAGAAAACGATTTTGTAACCTTTAAATCCCAGCTTGCCTGCTTCAATTATTCCAGTTTTTTTAGAGTTAGGTGACTCGGTTGCATTTGTATATTTCTTGCAGCTCTGCTAGGCGAGAGTTTTTCAAATGAGGCTAATAAATATTAATTCGGTAGGATGAAAATTCTGCTGGTGAATGGCCGACTTATTACTCAGACGAGTGTATGAGGTTTCGTGCGTTATTACGACTTTACCACGACGGCTTAATAATAGCTACTTCTGTATGATTCTTTGGTTTTAGAAATTGACCAGCACCGCTCCTCCTCTTCCTTTTTCCATTACATGTCTAAGCACTCAAGTATAATAATGTATGACGGTAGAAACTGCTTGTATGCATTGAATGTCACCACAAATATGGCTTGAGGGACACGCCTCCGCAACTGTTGCCGTAAATTAGTTAATAGCTACGACGTAGCTAGCTACCTGGTTGATCATCATCGTGAACCTGGCGGTGAGCGATCATTCAAAGGGGAAATTATTGGCTTGCGTTATGGCTACGACATGTATCACGCTAGCTTCTCATTTGTACACAGAACAACTAACCCTTTAAGAATCATAATAATAATTATCACAAGAATTTTCTCTTGT
>JAQFYD010000364.1:0-20448 GCA_034694225.1 Bourletiella hortensis | reverse complement strand
CAGCTCTCCGAATTTCGGCGTGCATATGACAATAGGCGGGTATTTCTACCTCCATACGAAGCCTGGCTATACCATCATGATGGAGGGGCAGGAGGAGAACGCAGTCTACTACGTCCTTATAGCCCGTTCCAAAACTGAATGTTCCAGAGATGTTCTCTAAAGGGGGCCATATGCAATTCATATGTAAGGTAGTATCTTTCTTTTATGTATACACACAATCTTCTATATTGAGCTGCTGTTTCTGCGGGTTTCGACGATGGACGAAATTCGAGCGTGAAGTTAGTTGGTTGAAAGTTGAAAATTAAGACGAGTGCTGCTGTAGTGTGGAGCATTGGCTAACTGCCACTACTTTGGAGTACTTTCCTCCTGTCTGTCTGTAACTGTCTTCTTACATTGCTTGCTGTAGTGTTGTATACACGTATACTAACCTAGAGCCAGTAGAATTGAGTAGTGTGTGTGTGTGTGTGTGTGTGGATGTCTATGTGATAAAACAACTGCAAAAATCCCAAGTTCTTGTATGATTATATACATTCTAAGTTGACCAAGAGGGAAGAAGAAGAAGAAGCCAGTGAGAAGAATTTTGTTGTATTATTATATTATTATATGTGTGCTGCTAAGGTGTGCTAGCTAGCATGTTTTAGCTGGACGGGGCAAAACCAATTCATCCTTAAATATAAAAAATAGGTAAGCCGAGATAGTATAGAAGACAATAATAATGGATTTAATTTTGATTGATCAAGTAGACTAATAAAGTTGTTAGAAACAGAGCTCTCTCTCAAGTCACATACGTTGAGTAAATTCTGGTGAATACTCACTACTCTACTACTTATACTTATTGCAGTCGGTTATGTTATGATAGAATTGCAAAAGTTGATGGTGCGGATGTGTCAGTGCGAGAGTGGATGAATGTGTGTGAACCATCATCATCATCATCATCATCGTCAGTCAGGAGCATTATCTCTTAGTAAGTATACATAATAATATTAAATTCAGTTAGAGATATATAGAGGCCAGAGACGAGTTAGTTGTTGTGGTGTTATTTGTGTGGAAATGCTGAGGATGTAAAATAATAGGAGAAAAAAGGTATGTGTGTATAAATTTCATATGATCAAGTAGTTACAGTAATTATTTCGTCTTCCCGTACTAGTTTTTCTGTGGTGAATGATGATGATGATGATGGGAGAAGTGACTGTACACATTATTATGTAGGATAGCAGCATCGTGGTTAAATGTAAAGGAATTGATAATCCCGTTTTGGACTTTTGAATACTCATATGATTGAGGAAGACTGTTACTGTTGTGAATTACTACTACTGTGTGTATTAGACGACGAAAAGAAAAACAAATAGGGAAATCATCTTTAGTGCATGTAATCGTAAGAGTATCAGTACGTTGACGTAATTAGAAGGAATTCACTTTCTATCTGAAATATGCATGGGTTGAAAGTTTAAATTTTTATTATTATTGTATTGGTTTGGTTTATGTTGCAGAGCAAGGAGATATCATCGTCTGTTCTTGAAGCGGATCAAAAACTCATCATCATCAAGATCAACAATAACAAGATCATCATCGTCACCTGGCAGATCGATCAGTCACAAAAATAGGAAAGGAATCAACAGAAACGTTGTGAAATTTGAGGAAACCCGTGGTAATAACAGCTTTGTCATCCAGCTCAACGTTAGTAAATCGAGAATTATTAGCTTAGTTTTTTGTTGAAAGTGCGACTTGATTGTGGTGTATATTTTGTGGGGTAGTATTTGTGTGCGGGGTTCAGGGGGAAGGATGTATTATTACCGTTGGTGATTTTAAAGAATAAAATATATGTTGCAGTGGAACGAGAGGAACGTATTGTTAAGGGACATCGGGTGTACAAGTTTTGGCGAATAAGCTATTGAAGTGAATTAGAAGACAAGACGAAGAACAACATGCCGGAGCAAATTCTGCGGATAGATCCAGAGCATGAGCTCAAATTCAAAGGTGAGATATATTTATTACAAAGCGTTCTTCTAGCTAATCTTTCATGGGCGTCTTGTTACCAACGATGTATGTTTATATAAAAGGCTTTAATGAGGATTGACAAAAGGCTTTCTTGTGATGAAGGTGGGCCGCGGTGAGGATCATATATTTATCTGCGTGTGACTGAAAAGTGTATCATGTAGTCGATGTCTCATTACGTCATCAGGGATGTGTGCCAAGTTTTGTCAACTGTGACAATTAATGCGTTTACAAGTGCTGCACTTTTTTTCCGAAGCAAAAGTTGTTTTATGTTATTGTCATCTGATAACGGCTTGGACCAAGAGAATCTAGTATAATGTAGCTGATAATTTATTGATGGAGTCATGCAGCACTCTGAACGAAACCGAAATCAATCGATAGACCATATGGGGCACTGACATTGTGCTAACCGATTCAGGATTGGGAATAAACGAAAACGCCAGTATTCATGATGTTATTGCTTCAGAAGCGTCAGAGGTTGTATCGATGGATTTTGGTGGATGTACGACTTTTTCCGGTAGTAAGATGATAATAACAGTTATATGTTTAGAAATATTAGGGTTGCGGTGTGGTGGAACGCATAACTATGGACACAGCATAAGCAGCAAAGGCCTTTAACATGTAATACTATTACTGGAATCAGTGTATTTCACTGAAAGATGTTATATATGTGTTCGATTCCAAAACTGTTGACGTCACTGAAGCATAGTATTGTTAGGGAATTCAGCATTTGTCCGTTGATAGAGTGCCTAAGGCTGCATTCGTAGCCGGTTAAGATGCAGCTCATTCATGTGTCTTGTAAAGTTTAATGACACTTGTTATTTTACTAACAGGTCCATTCACAACCCCAACAACGTCACTGTTGAAGCTGACAAACCCATCGGACAAGCGTATCTGTTTTAAAATCAAAACTACAGCTCCAAAGCGTTACTGTGTAAGACCGAACTCAGGTCTTCTGGAGCCAGGACAGAGTTTGAGCATAGCAGGTAAATATGTATGCAGTTATAGTAAGGGTTTGCTTGGCTATTTTATGCTTGATTGTATATGTTTGTGAAACGTTGTAAGCAAGTTTGAACATCGCAAGTAGCTCAAACATGACCAGAAGAGCATGTGTCCTGAAATATCGAATTCGATGCGACGGTAGAAATTTTTTGAAGTACCATCTGAATCGCCTTAGAATGCACGAGGCGTTACTGTTTAATTCGACAGCAAATAGAATAGCATGGTGTTCTAGATGAAGGAATGCTCATGGTCTAAGGAGCCATGTGTGAATTTATATTTTCTTTTCCAGTGGTTTTTCAACCATGCGAACTAGAACCTACAGCCAGCAAGCATAAATTTATGGTCCAAGCCATTTATGCACCCGATGGAGATATTAACATGGACAACTTGGTGAGACCATAATATTTATTTTATACTTGGAAAGCATTTGTTTGTCTTCCGCTTCATTAATGCTTGCATTTGTTATTTTATACTCCTTGCAGTGGAAAGAAGTTGACCCATCGAAGCTTATGGACACCAAACTAAGATGTACATTCGAGTTACCTGTGGACGCAGCCAGTCAGAACGACCTTAACACCGTCCAAGAGGAAAAGGTTACACGGGCGAAACACGAGGAAGTCTTAAAACAACCCAAGGTAATAATAATAATTCATGACTTCCGAGATTTGCCTTGCCAGGCCGAATGATGTAGCGGAACCATGTTTCTGGTGTTCTTTTACTGGTAATACTCCTACGAATTTGCAAGGCCTCGGACTCTCCCACGCGTTTTAGATTTTGGTGTTGTAAAACCGTTGTGCGTGGGCCTTCGGTGTCTTCTATAAACATACAGAACCGCGCTTGGACCCGTGCCTAAAATAATTACTTATGGTAAAGCAGTCAAGCAGTGGTCTCCCGTACCCAGAGACTCTTTTCTGAACAGTTTGATTTGACATCTTGATCTCATGTTTTATTAGTTGCATACAACGATACAACACTCTGTCTAATGGTAGTTGACTGCTGTGTGGTGGCATTTTTTCATGATCACCTACCGTTTGTGAAAGCTAAATGGCCTAATTTGTATGTTCACAGGCTTATGCGGATGAGATACGTGGAACCGAGAGCTCAGCCCGTGGTGGAAGTAATGACCTCACTCAACTTAAGCAAGAAAATACGCAGCTTAGGGTAAGCTAAAATTCGATATAATCCTTAAGGTGTCCACATGGGATCCGTGTTGCCTTCCCAAATTTTAATTTTGTGAGGTGTAATGCGTTTCCATGGTTGCAGGAAGAAATCGAGAAACTAATGCGGCAATTGAAATCCCGGGATACCGGAGGAAGTCTTGTCGGACCTGGAGCGAGCGCGAGTCCTCCTACTTTTCCAATGCTCTTCATCGTGCTTGCCATTGCTGCAGTTCTGGTCGGTCTCGTTTTGGGGAAATTCATCCTCTAATAATCCAATATTTCCTCACATCGTAAATGTTTAACACTGTTGTATAATCATTCTGTTCAACATTATTCAATGAAAATCTAAAGTTATTGTTAACGCCGACAATTATACTGTAAAACATACCTTATAGCAACATAAATAATCCTCGTATGGATCCGGTGGTCTAATAAGAGACATATATGATAACTAGAGCAAAAGAAGAGAACAGCGTATATGTAATATCCACAGAATTTTCAAGCTGCAATACCTTAAATGCTAAATAAAAGTTGCTGTAAAAATGACATTTACGAAAAAAATTAGTCGAGCTAGTTAGCTACGTAAACGTCGACTGCAGTAACAAATATTATTGTAATGATTAAAAAAGAAGGTAAGAGGAATCACTGTGCGTCATGCATATAAAATAAATTAATTTGAGAACCCATCTATATCTTTATCTGTAACAGGAATTTAGCGACGAAGGATTGTGCGAGACCCTGGCCAACGCATCCCCCAATAATCGTTTTAGGCACTGCTGTATGAAAACTTGATAGTTGTTGTCTCGTTCATCTCTGTGTATTCAGGTTGACATCCCCAAAATGATAGACATTATCTTGTAGTACTTTTTTTAGTTGCCTCGTTAAAAAGTAGAGAGAGTCGGTTATATGACTTGTAAAGACATTATTAACTATTATTATCAATATCAGCGCTGTTATTCTGGAGTTGTGAAGAATAAGTCACAGATTCCTACACACATACAGTAAATATATATACATCGTTATTTAATTTCAAGTAGCATTACATTATCTTATGTGTACATTACAGCGTGTGTAAGTAGGAAAGTAAAAGTAAGAGAAATTATCTATGCAGTGTAGTTTGTGCACTTCTCGTTTCTGCGTTGAAATTCCCTATTGTATTATTATGAATAATAGTTATTACCTGTGCTACTGCGGAAATATTTTCCAAGCTAAATCATCACTACTGTTATTATGACTTCGAAGGCGGGAGAGAGATCATTATGCACATTCATCCTGAAAAATATTATTGGTATATGCATAGTTGTATGAGTACATGTATATAACTTTAGTAATATACCTTGTTATGTAAGAGGTTATATGCATGTATTTGCTCTCAGTGAAAATTCCTTTGCGGATAAAATGTCAGTAAAGATTGAAATGAAAAATTCGTTAATCTCCGAATCATCGATATCAGTAACCATTTAATATTTGTGACGGCCAAATTCTTATGCATTGAGTCTGACCCCGAAAATCTTTGTCCGCCCAATTACGCGGAGAACATTGCATTTACAAACTTTCCGTAGCACACACATTCTTTATAAAAGGATAAATGACAGTTTATTTCTGGACGCCTCACAGCACTCGTGATGCGCCTGTGAGTTCGGACAAAATTCCATACTTAACTTTGACTGACTTCGGCTACAAGTAAATCACGACACCGGAAGCTTGAAAGTTGAAGAAGAACAGTCGACAGCGTTGTAGATGAAGGTATTATTCAAGGGTATGTACTGGCTGGTGATTATTTTGATCGCTTCCTGTGCCACACATCCACCTGTTTCAACATAATGCATAATTATAATCGACCTTGGTCTACATACTTCTATCCTTGAACTTTGTATGGCTGCTAGAACAGTCAACTTATAGCATATGCTTTTAAATCTTTTGAAACTTTTCAGGCAAACGGTTTCCACTTCTTGCTAGTTTATCCATGAGCTTCCATACATGACTTACCAAGAAAGGCAGCTACAGAGGGTATTTCCGCTCCACCATAGCGACACATTTCCTGTATGTAGTCGGCATTACCATTCACATTACAGTTCCACTCACCGAGTAGGCGCGTTACGCAAGTCTAAAATATGCATTATGTTATGAGCTCCTGTATGGTCATAATAAACCAAACTTTTTAGCTAAAACTGATTACCTTAAACTCAGTTATGTCTTGTTCTGGATCTGAGGCGCCCGGGTAGAAGTTAAATTCTGAATAATATCGCAGCGCTCCTCTCATCATCACGTAGAACATACAGTCCGGATTAGGACTTTCTTGGTTTTGGGCTGTATTTTTTGGACATTAGATTAGGAGCTCGAATCAACAGCCAATAATTAGTATAAGCACAAAATCTTTCTTACCGATCTCGTTTACAATTTCGGTAGGACAAGATTCTAATTCTTCATAAATGGGCTGACCGCAGATCAGTTCAAGATTACGAGCTTCTTTACAAAATAACTGGACATCTTCTGGTTTCAGGGTTATTGGACTATTGCCTGAATCTTCCATTATAGCCTGACAGCGATTGTATATGTCTTCAGCATCCCTTTTCGCTTTATCACGATAACTGCATACATTTGGTTGCTTTCGTTAATTAAATTCCGAATCTACAATTCTAACGATTTCATATTTCCAAAGCCACTTACACATTCTGAAGCCCGATATATCTTGCAGACTCGGCTGTCATATCGGGCAGCACACCACGTACAGGCATACACCCATTGTTATCTTTGATGAACTCCTTTAAAGCTGCGCACATTATCCAAAACTGCGAGTTCTGTAGAGTAAAATATTATTTTCAGTTTAATAACATGCCATATGTTATTCCGCACACAACCATCTTCCTTAACTCTACCAACCTGAGGATCCGAGACTTTTTCGTCGTTTAACATTTCTTCAACTTTAGAAGGAATAGTTGTCGGTGTTAAAGCGGTATTCACTGCTCTGATTGACTCAACAAATACATCATCTCCTTCATGCAGTCCAAGTTTTCTCAGTTCTGTAAGGTAATAAGAAATTGTACCATTCCGATTTCTAGACAAACATTGTTTGGTCTGAAAGGAAATCGTAGAAAAATTCATACCTGCTTCAAGGAAATCCTTAAACTCTCGTTTCTGTTGCAAATTGAGGTGAAAAGGATTTTTCTTTCCCGTAATTTTAGAGTTCGCTTCATCTTGTCCTTTCTTGTGGATGAACTTCTCCAGCATCCTGTAGAAAATCGGTAGCCACGGTGTTCGAATGGCATCGTCCCTATTTTCTAGGCTCATGCTATTAAAATACTCAAGCATTTCAGGGAAGGGGCAGTCTAGTCGAAGGTCATCGATGACACTATCTGGATGAGATTCAACCACTGTATGTTCCTTCAACTGTACTCGTATCCAACCAATAAAGCCGATGCAATGACAATATATCAACGGAATGCTTTTGCCTGGCTTCTCCCACAGAATTCTCGACAGTAACTTGAGCGTCCTAAGAAAACGTTTACAACCCGAATTAGATATACCCTTTCCACTCGCCTTAGCAACAACCTGGAACTCACTTCTCGCTCAAATCAGAGGCTATAACGACAGAAAAGCGGTCGAAAAATTTGGAGTTTTTATGAATGCTCAAGTACTGCTCGATATCTTCATTCAATGCTTCTCCACTAACATCCAAGTTCATCTCACACAGTAACGATTTCGCACACTCTCCTCGGTTCTGCCCGATATGAGACAACTCCAGGAAGAAACTACACAATGGAAAAAAAACTCAATTCTACATCAATTCAATGTAAACGGAATAAAACCACCCCTCAAAGTACAGATTCAAAAGTCACTTACTTATTTCCCACATCTTCCTCAGTCACTTCCTTGTTATCAATAATCGTGAAACGTCCACATCCAGGTAGAACCAAAGACTTCAAAATCTCCGTTCCCAAGGCATTTGCATTTATCAAGCAAATATGACTCGCCTCCAGCTTATACTGCCCGTGGTCACCCCAAAGTCTAGACATTATCAACAAGTAAATAAAATTAATGCCGATCCAGCGTATAATTAATAATAATAAATCCTCATAAGTAATTATGAAAATTAAAATCATTCATCAACTTTCAAAATCTGACAACAATTTACCTCAACTGACGGTCATATTTCTTACTCTTCTCTGACACGTCCGGGGATTTCGGGGACGGCGTGGCTGATGTCATTTCCGGCATCAGTTACTCCTTCCAGGAACTTTATCGGTTGAAAATATTAAATTATTTTATTTTCTCCGACTTAACTCCGAATCTCTGCTCTCTCCACAATTGTTCTGAATTATATACAAAAAGAATACTGTGATGTCACAACAGGGGATTGCAAGTGTGTTCCCGCAACAAGGCCGGCGTTTCAATTTTCCAGCTTCCGCGCAAAACCCCTCGTCAGTTTGACGTTGCCTGGGCTCCGTGCTCCTTAGATGGCATTTCGTTGCGTCTGGGTAACCCAATGGCCATGGTTCCCATCATACAGTAATCTCGGATTTCCCTTAAAATCCTCCGAAATCGTCAACAATGAACAGAAAAATGAAATTGTATTCACTCAATATCAACCATCATCCACAATTTTGCATGGCGTCGATATTTCTCATGTATTTCGCTCCTGATTTCCAGCAGCAGCTGCTGCTGCTTTCGTTTCCTGAAGAAACGTTTATGACAGTCCAGTAACTATGAATAGCCCCAAAGTGACGACTATGACAATCCATTCAAGCCAAGTTGCCCTTTTTCGAACACTATTGTATTCAGAGGTGTTCATGAAACCATGGATAAGATTTTTAGCCATGTGAAAGTATATATTCGGACAACTTTTGTAATGGAAGACTTTTCTGTGTGAGACTATAGTCTCTGCAGGTGAAAGCAAAACTCTCACTTACGTAGTTACTTAACTTACTTGGCTTTTGAAATTTAATAAAGTTTCCCATGTTTTCTATTGCTTTAGCTTTTGTGAGCAGTAGTAGCAATAGCAGTGTGCTGGTAGGAAGGAGAAGGACTTTGTTGTAAGGCTATCGGGAGAGAAGCTTTTCTTTCTTCCTGTGGTCATGAAATTCCCACAGGATTTTCTGTGTATGTGAGTGGAGCTAAGGAAATTCTTATTATTGTAACCCATGGGAGAGTTTTCTTTCTCGCACATGATGCCTTTCTCATAGGTATGGTCAATAGTAGTACAAAGTGTGTAGTGAAAAAAAAGTAAGAGACGACAGTTGTTCAACATTAACGACCCTGTTTGCCAAGTTTCTGTTCCGATCCGATAATAATATACTTGCTTTTATAGATAAGTATTTCTACCCTCAAGGGATTGTTCGGAAATCCGGATTTTATGTTTCCTTAGCTATATCGCCCTATTGTGAAGAAAACAACCTTCAAGATATCCTGGTACGAAAAAACATGTAGTATCACATGGCCTGGCCGAGTTTTCTGGTAAGGGCATCGCCAGGACAATGTTTTCTAGCTGAAAAATTTGCGAAGCACTTTATAGACTTGTGGAGTGACCATAATAACTGAGAATTTACTATTATGGAGCATCACATTGTGGTAAAGGGTTCCATATTGCGTCCATGAATGCAACGACTATTGCTTTCTCCAGGTGTGGGTAATGTGCAATCGACAAGAAGGAAAGATATTGCTTCATATACAGGACATTGTTTTTATTATTTTATTATTATCCGCTTTACATTCATTTAGCAAAGACATTATTGTGTACAATAATGTATAGTTTATATACAGAGATAGAAACAACTTGATAGCCGTGTATTTACATGGATTGTCTTGGCAATTGTATTACAGTGTGTGACTTTGTTAAAAGTCTCCCTCTGCATCTGGAATTCACATCATAAACTAATATGCAATGCAACAGTTGCAATTTTTTTATACATCACACCATTATTTATTACCTATTGCATAAAAGCATACATCAAACCTAACAAATATATGTAACCTATATACGTAAACTTAGATCTTGCGCCATTCCGAGCTCATATATGTCTCTTCTCTAACTATAAGATCCCTTACAAGATCTCTGCACAATGTATAGGCATCCGTCTACAACACATAATTAAACGAGCCAAGCTCAAAACCATAGACACAATCATATGTTAGATCGTCAAGGATCGAAGCAACTGTAACTGTAGGATAAATGTAAACATCAAACATTAGTATAATAATAATCATTCCCCTCCATTATCATCATTTCTTATAACCGCTATGACATGAAAGAAGCTCATAAAATTGTCTAATGCTCTTCATGGCGGTTAAATAAATTAGAGAAAACTATGCTGGCTATAGCTCGGTGCAGAACTATGGTGTAAATAATGAAATTTTAACGATGGACCGACGTATGAACAAATGATAATAAAATGATTAATTTTTCTCCCCACAGTCTTTCTTTTCAGTTATAATAATTACTAAACAGACGTTAGAGATTCACAAAGCTTTCTTACTTTCTCCAAGTCAGCTTATGGCCGCACACTAATAACCGCCTTATTCGTCGTACAATAAAAGCGTGTCTTTATCAGGTGAACTTTTCGTAGCACAAGTAGAGCTAGCTATATGTAACATTAATAAAAAATAATACCCTCTCTGAGTAATTTATATCAGCTCCTTCATCCTTCCTTCCTTACATGATTTGGCAAATAGCTTATTTCACCTTATTTCACGCCATTCTGCGGGGATGGTGAAAGTACTCACCACCAACATCTTGCTGCTGCTTGCTATACATGACCTGAATCTATTTTCATTTGTATAGCCAGTACGACTTTTACTTGCGTCTAAGCAACATATGATGGAAGGAGCTATTCAACTCTAGCATTTTTATAAGGTCATGATGAGAAACATGCTGACCTGACTTTGGGATCTTTCCAGGGCTTTGCTCTCAATGAACAATGGCTCATGATTAGAGAAATCTCACACAGTCCTACTTCTATAATCCCTAATAATACTATTCCTGAAGGTTCCTACTCCTCCTACTCCTCTTCTTCTTCTTTCTTCCCATTTCTCCCAAAAGGATCCACCATTCCGGGTGTGTGCAGGAGACCGGAAAAGAGAAAACCACTTTGGAATAAGCGTCTCTACACAGTATAGAAGCTTATTCAATAGCCAGGAGAAGAATATCCCTTTCTCTAAGCTAGCAACACACTCTCCTGCACATCACTCTCATTTCAGTTTACATTAGTTTCTGTAAATTATGTTTACAAATCTACTGTATATGGGAAAATAACAGAGGATTCTAAATCCTGTGCAATGATAATAATAGTAATAATAATAGCATCAAATTGGAAAACCGCTTCTGCTCCTACTAAAACCCATTCCCAAATCTTTTAATATTCTGTATTATTGAAAACTGTTACTATACTGTTGAGCTTAAGCTTTAGAAATATATTTTGGGATATTATAAATTCTCTGCTATGTGACGGAACATTCAATCCTTGTACTGTGTCATTTCAATGGCAAATCATTACCATGATGCTAGCAATAAGAATCTATACTTCCGCCTTTCATTAACTCGTCGTCGTCGTCACGCTTAGTACTAATATTATGAGCGTAATGTGAATAGAGATTCATCTTCTTTTCATAGCCCGAACCATATCCCTGTATGGGAACTTTCGTAGCGAAATAATTACTATTGATTGTATCATTCGAATTTTTTGGAAAGGAACCCCTATCGCATCCTTAGGGCTGGAGGCGAAGGTGTATATACTTCGTAGTGCTGGAAAATCCATTGAATTCATTTATAACTGTAGTGTATTATATTACATCTCTAAAATCTTGCATTTTTTAACTATGTTTACAACTACCCAAGAGCGTTTACAAATTGCGCAGAAAATGGCTCGCAGATTTAATAGTAAGTTACTTACTAACCTGAGGCGCGGTTATTTAGTTAGCTTCCGTATGTAATTATGCATAGACACTGGACAATGCTGAGACATTTTTTAGTAGTCCACTTACAATGTTATATGCGAGTGTATTTTGAGAGACAAAGGAATCATAAGACAGGCACTTTTGACAGCTTTTTTGGCATCACAGACAAATCTCCATAGTTACTATAATAATAAACTCTAGACGAATGCACATTGATGCTCTACACAGACCAAGGTAATAGAACATTGAGAACAGTGCGCCTTATTATTGTAACATCATAAAATTTCCCGTCCCTTAAATCCCAGGAAAGCTTCCACATATTTACTACCACTGCTACTACTACTTACAACTAACACAAAAGTTTTTGCCTACAGTTCATTTCCCATCAACTTTCAAATTGCTTACGGCTACAAAAAAAAGTTTTACCTGTTTGCTCCCAGGAACTCGTACTTATGAGATTGTTTGTCAAACCCACATGTCCGTGTTCTGAAGGAAGTGTGCTACGGCTTCCTTTTCTATTCACCCTCACACGTGTATAGTAATCACATATATTTTTACGTAACAACATAGACACGGAACAGTTTGCCATTTAGCAGTAGCTACAGACATTAACGTGAGATTCAAGAGCTCCGTAGTTAGTTAGTCGTTGGGACAAAAATTCTGTACCAGGTATAACTACGACATGTTCATCCAATATATTTTAAAGCTTACTGAGACTCTCAGTAACAAGATATTTTAAAGCTTACTGAGTAAGCTTTAAAATATCTTGATGTTCATCCATATAATTCTTAATTTAATCGTCCATAATAATTCCCTTTTGGCATTTCCCCAGTAAATTCCTAACAATAATATCCAGTTCATCTCAAGCTATAGCTAGCTACAGCTTCAAAGAATTTGGCACATTCAGTTTTATATAAGCAATGTTTGCTCTCAATCATGTAAAAATTATTCCCAAAAGGATTCTTACAAATGGCTCTTGCTCTTGCTATCGCAATTAATTCCTCGCAGCTTTCCTCCTCCTTCCTGCACCGTTGCAAACTCAAAAACTGGAAGGAATCTGATTTTTTTAAAAACAAAAGAGAGGATGAAAGCAAGACTTTTTTAAAAAGGGGTTAAAAATAAAATGTGGATAAGAGTAATAGGAGACGGAGGACAAAGTGTACCTTAAGCTTTCCCCCAGGAACTCTAATGTGTGATGGTGGAAGCGAAGGGTTCCCAATGATAACATTAATCCCTCATAAATTACGCATGGTATATAAGCTTTTTATGAGTTTCAAAAAGTTGGAGAAAAGCGGAAGGGAGGAAGAAGACCAAGTAGTGGAAGAATTCAACTAGCCTTTTCCTAGACTTGGTTGGTGCTCTTCTCTTTTTCTCTTATGCACACAGGAATGATTCCATGCTATAGTACACATGTTTACACTCTGAATGGATTCTTCAATAGTTTTAATTTCATGGGCGATATGGCCAGAAAATGAGTGGGTTGGGAGTATACATACTACATCGTTTACTAGTGAAAGAGCTGTTTCATCATGGCATGGATTTACTCCACCTCTCTCCCCTTTCTCTCTTGTACAATTTTTTACTCTCCAGAGTCCTATTAAAAGGATGTTACTACAGCTTGTGAATAACCATAGTTCGTTGTTTCTGCTGCGCAAATTCCAACTTACTCTCTCTCTTGTCAGGCTGAGCATAATCTTTAAAAGTCTATTTGCTCTTTAGGCCTGCAACACGGTGACGGGTGTCTAATGGTGAATATTTTCAACTTTATTATTTGTTTCGTTCCTTGTCGTCATCACGTTGATTCATCTACATTTTGCCCTAGATCCCATTCTTTCATTTTTCAGCTTTCACTCATTCACATAGAAAACTGACTGTATCTAACTTTAGATCTATTCTAACCTAATGAATCCAGTTAATCTAATCATATTAATGAGATGCTTCTTTAAACAACTCTCCCATCCTTCTGGAAGGCTACTTCGTCATCTGCAAATGCTTTGAGATGAAGGGACATTGAAATGCTAGACAATTTACATCTTTGTTAAATAAACTGAATGCTTGAAAGTGTAAAACAGACGGAGGGAAAGCAGCAGAGAGACTGAGTGAATCCTCCAAGTTTACTCTGTCAAGTTCGTTGTGAGGACAGGAGGACAATGAGTACGTTAGTTACTATACAAATGGGCATTAGACTTTGGAGCTCAATTATCTTTAGTATGCAATGTTGGAGATTCGAATTAAACCTTTGTAGTAGTCCCTGTCGTCCGTTTGCCCCACATAACTGTTTACCGAATGAGAGAAAGCAAGCGCTGTCTGTATAGAATCTTACCTGCAGCACCATTTGTAATTACTTTGAGAAGGTAGTTGTGGACTCATCGTCATTCTAGTCTATTGCCCTATGAGACGCTACGAAATAACCAAACAGGTGTTGTGTTCAGTCCTTTGCAACTTGTTATCGACTTGTTATAGGCTGTGGGTAGAACAAATAAGCCCCGGTGCTATTAGTTCTCTGATGGTTTCAAGTGCCAGGATCAGTTACACTCTACGCAGAATGATGCTGTGTTCCTCACTCCCTAACAGAATGGACGATCTATTCAACAGGATTTTCTGAAATTGTAGAAAGCAAGAGGAGGGGAGCTGCTGATAGGGAGAATAGTAATAATGAACTGCGGTCCAGTTTATTATTGACCAGGACCTATTTCCGAAGCATATTTCAACAGAAACAAGAGAGTAGCATTCATAATATGGAAGTAAACCTATTCATTTTGGTTCAAGAGCCTCTCCCTTTGGTAAAATACTGAAGGATGGCCCAGGCAGCTACGCAGCCTGTCGCTTTCCATGGCCCTCACTGCGCGATAACATGTTGTTTGGTACAAGGACGGAGAAGAGCGCCAGGGGAACGTTTCCGGCATTGCTAAAGGATTCACCTCACCCTCTCTTCTTGTATGTTTCATCATCATCAGATCACTGGGCCCGGGTATGCATCTACGAACTTGCTTTCTCCGGTTAAAATGTATCCATGTGCAGTCCTCATAGTATCCGCTGTATGTATCTACATCTGCTCTATTCTAGCTCTAAGCCTGCCCTTTGAATCCTTTGACTGCTTACATGTACCATAGAGTAGAAATCCAGCTGTTGACTTGAATTCATAAAGCATTCTACACCACGACCTGATCTCTTGCCTACGTCTGCCCTCATAAGTAGCTCGAGGTGGAACTTTGAATGACGCCAATAGACTTTGCTCTTTTATGAACCTCGACGCACATGTCACTGCGATTAGGCCCTCACAATGCGACACTCTGTCTATAGGAAGAGCAATTACCCTATTTACTCAAGTGTAACCCTAAGATATGACAATAGAAGGACTGCGTAGAAGCTTAAGGTGAGGATCAGCTACAAGTTGCTCTACAATCGGAAAGTGCCTGACGCCGTTGCTTGCGTAATCACCCACACTGCTGCTTGAACAACGGAAGACTACAAAAACGTTGGGTTGTTAAGAGAATGAAGAAAAATTCTGGTGTTGAAGGGCGAGGACATTTTCCACACTTACCATAAAGTCTCAGAGGACACATTACATTATAGACCGACGACTCTTTGCTCACATGTAAATTAGCTTGAAACGAATTGAATAAACGTCTACTTTTCGATTCCTCTCTCCTTCTGCCAAGTGGTTCTCAGGATGCATATGAGAATCATGTGATTGTTGACAAAACGTCGTTTTCATTGGAATTTTTGTTTGCACTCAATTCCTGGTCTTCATCTGGAGAGCTATTTCAATTCCGTTTTCTCTCCTGAAGAGCATGACGTAGAACGTATGTAACCAGTACTCATTCACATATGGCGAAGACGTATATGTGACACAAGTCTATATATTTCCAAGTGAATTGGATGTTATTCAGACGGGTAAGAAGTATGTGAATGTGTGTGTGTCTAAGAGAGAAAGAGAGAGAGAGAGAGAGAGACAGAGGAGAAAGTATTCAGTGGAGCGGAGAAAGGTGCGGCTGGGGGAAGGAATGAAAATGTGAAGAGGTAGGAGGTGAGCCATAAAAAAGAATGAGAAGAAGAGACGGCAGCGGAAGCCAAAGTGGACGCAGGAACGAAATGAACATGATTCAGACGATTAGGGATAAGATGATGCCAATCTGGGTGGCTATACGGTCGAAATGATACCGTGTAATAAGTAAGCCACAGATGCTAACTCAAGAAACTTCGTATCATTTTACCATTAGACACGCGGTGCAGCTCATTTCTCGTAAACTGGAAGGTAGCTGCTTTTCTGCAGAATTGATTTCTTCGGGTGCACACAACGGAACGACACAAATGAAATAAAAAAGGATGAGAATGGGTGGCCACAGTGGTGACAAACTTGCCATATCACTGGGTGGACTCAATATAAAGAGCTCATTTAGTTGATAATGACAGAAAGAACTTCCGATCACTGATTTCAATTAACTAGGAGGAGACTTGGTGTCGCAGTAAGCTGGTCATTTCTCTCGGTCGAGCAGTCATGCTGGGTTAAAGATAGGAGGAATGAGCACATAACAAGAATAAGATGAAAGGAAGAAGATGAGATTTGGAGAGTCTCTCATGATTTAAAGAAAAGTAGATTAGTAATTCTTTTGGCCGGAGCGAGAAAAGTCAGAGCTCATAAACATCACGCTTGCAATTCATTAATGGACGGCACTTGAATCCACGGAACGTGGGCGGTGCAGATATTTCACTAAAATGACCCGCGGACGATGAGTACATATTGTAACCTGGAATAATGTGTACTCGAACATCACTCCCGCCTCGAAGATTATCCCTCGGACGTCGAGTCAGAGCCACGGACGTTTTACAACAGCAGTAGTGAAACAGCTGAACATAACATCGACGAAAGTCCTTGTTCGCAATGGCATTAATCAGACTACTCAGACAAGGAGGTAAAACAGCCGCCCAAATAATCAACTTCTGAAATACAGTGTTGACCATTGGAAGAGGAGGAGTCGTTGGTCCCATCATTGGTGGACTATTGTAGTAGGGTCTGAAGTTCTGAGCTTGCATTTGGAACTGATACTCATCAGATCGTTGAAATTGAGAGGATATGGCCCAGACGAGGGATGGACACCAGATGAAGAATCTGACGAGCCAGTTCCAGAAATTAGCCGACACGACTGCAAATTCTCGGGATGTTAAGTAAGGTTTCGGTCTATCCCATGACCTCATAATACAGACGCATTTGAGGAAGCCCAGGCCACCAAGAAAGACAAAGCTGATTAAGCACACACCCAGCACTGTGACGGACTCGAGGAGCAACTGTTCATTTATTGGTCCTCTGCCCCCAGGAGGACCACAGATAGAGTACATTAAATGAGGCATAAAAATAAAATGAGTTAGCACTATCACACCCGAGAATAACCACACAATTAGATTTAAGATTGTCACTTGAAACACTGTACAAATTGACTGCTTGGGTGGTGGCTGTGGATTTCCTCCATGTACCATGTGGGTAGGCATAGTTCCAGCTGAAGCACCCTGATGGTGATGATGGTGGTGATGATGAGGCGGTGGTGATGTTGGAGGTGGTGCTGGTGGCTGTCTCTGACGATTATACTCAGCTAGCCGAAGTGCTTTCAGTCGCAAGAAATTCTCAATTCCCGTAGCTGCTGTAAAAATTGCCGCCGTCAGACAGGATATTGAGCCAACGCCGTACTGGAAATGACATAAATTCTCCGAGTCTTCCATTTCAGCTAGGATTGCAGCCGAGGAGGCGGGTAAGATCAGTGTGGTTATCAGCATGTCTGCTAGTGTGGTACATACAAGAAATGAGTTCCCTGTAAACAAGCAATAAAGAACAATTTATATACTCGTACCGCTTCCCACAGCGCCTGCAAATTAATTTCACACATTTCCATCCCCATGCATAAAGAAAGACAAAGTCTCATGACCTCGTCCATGCTCATAGTAACTCTGCTCAATAGGCCTCTTCTTCTCCTTCTCAACCTTCTTCTCATATCCCCCGCAACCTTGAGATTCTTCTAAATAAAGAAAGTCATCTTCCCAAGTACTACTTCTTCTCTCCCCACTTACTTTATCTTTTCTCCCAACCCCCCTGAATTTATCATTATTATCCCGTGGAACTACCATCAGACTTAGTCCCAACAGCTTTTTTCCATGAAAAATTTCACTTCCCTTTTTCCACATTATTTCCCTCACTCAAGCCTTCATTCCCCCTGAACGTGACCAGGAGATCTTTTATTGTTACTCAAGATTGCTATTATCCTCAGTAAATTTACCATCTGAGTTTTACTACTAACCTCGTGACATTAAACAGTTCAATTTTCGCTATAGTAGTCCTCTCCCTACTGTGGAAACGTGGCATGCTATAAATTCAAATTTCGGAGCAAATAGGAAGAATGAGTAGATCCTTTCACTACTGCACTGATGGCTTGAATTTAATAAACTACGACCGGCGGAAATGTTCACTGGCTTTGGTACCCCTCACTCAGCTCAGTTCAAATCTTATTTACATGCAAATTTCCAATTCCTTCCAAAATAACTTAGCATCAACAAAGAATATTTGCCAGGGAAGATTGGATCCTCCGCACTTACGAAATGCATATAACACAATGGCACATCACTTTCATAGTTGGGCTTTAAATGCAGTATGGGAGCTGTAGCTAAAGGGAAGGACTCCGTCCTAGCCGAAGCTATTATGTACAGTCAGCATTTCAGATCCCCGCTGATAAGGAACGGCCTCAACCGTGACAGATAATTAACACTATTTCAGTACTTTCTCTCTTTCTCCAGCTCAGATAACACGCTTTGATTCCCTCACATGCTTTAATTACAAAGCCATTGGAACCCTAGCCGTGTAATCCTTTTTAAAGTGCGTCTGTGCAATGCAAAGGCTAATGTAATACAATTCCGTGGATGAAAGTCTCTTCAATAATCTCTCTCATGTCTTCAGAGCCTACTTTCCTCCTTCCTGCCGTCACTAACCAACTACGGCGGCCGTCATGTTGGTAAATTAAACTGTGGAGCACAAGGAAAGAGACAGGTGGTAAACAACTACTTGTCTTCTACAGCTTTCAAGAACTTGTTTCCATGGAAACAATAAATTTTCCTTTAATAATATTAATGTGTACGGCTTTCTGAGGTAGGAACGTTTATTATAAAGCTCCCTTCACTCTATACACCATAATTTACCTTAATTCCCACCCTACACATTGTGAATTCACATTCAAAATGCTATCTTAATGTTTCCTTCCCTCTTACGAGATTAAAAACCTACGTATATTTGTGCAAGCCTGTGCTCTGGCAAAAGCAATTGAGTCAGCAGTTTCATAATAGAACTAACCTCAATACTCTGTATAGGTGTAATATACAAATAACATACTAATCATAGGAAATTTAGTGAAAATGAAGTTATTTTAACCTTGATAAAAATCATTTGCAAGTGTTATACAAGAGGAATGTTGTATAAGGAGAAGTGTGTAAGGAGAAAATCAATTTTGAAAGACCTCTCCAGACGCTTTCAATGTGTGTATGTATGTGTGCAAAATGTAATTAAAATTTTGCTTTCAAAGAATTTTCTCCTTGAATGGTTGAACCAGGCGAAATCTCCCCGGGTTTTAGTAGCGATCAGGATGCAGCTATCCCGGGGAGTTGACACACACTCAGTGTGATCAGCACGGGGCCACAAAGTATTTTCGGAATGAATCCTCCCCGTAATTCCCTTGGGAACTGATGACAGCTTTCATTCACTCCATGTGTTACTCTTACGCATGCATATATGAGCACAATTTCGTTAAACCCTACAGAATGACAGACCGACTGAGAAGCAAGGGAAACGTGTTAGTCGCCCCCGCATACTTACTCAAGCCCGTGTCAACACTTGTGTGTATATCTGTGAGCTGTAATCAAAGCTCATCTGATCGTAAACGCCAGAGTGATTGGAACGTATTCACTATAGGTATTATGACTGCAATAATGATCAAGCTGAGCAGCTATAAATCGTTGCTATAACATATGCATCACTACAACAATGTAATTCCACCATAATGAAAGCTCATAGAGACTTATAGGACCAATTTTAGGCATATTTTTCCCATTCAACACTGAAATATCTCCACCGTTCACAAATAATTGTGACCTTCCCCGGAGTCGCTATAGGCCAGACCAACTAATGAACACGAATTTCCCTTTTTTTCATTCCTTCCTCTACGGGTGAACCTTTGGTCCATATGAATATTAGGTATGCTACGGTATGTTCATTTCCGATAAAATTCCCCATCCTTTTGTCATCATTCTAATAAAGTTCTATTTTGCTCCCGAAGTGTGTACACTTAAACGCGCGTAGCTCTATAGCATCACAATCACGAATATCATATCCTCTGCTGCTGCAGTAATCATTATCTTTTTCATA
>JAQFYD010000363.1:0-20449 GCA_034694225.1 Bourletiella hortensis | reverse complement strand
TAAAGATTGAACAAGTAAAATTCTTATATGATGTAATGTGGACTATAAATTTGGCCTAATCGGACTATAAATTTGGCCTCATAGGACTATAAATTTGACCTGTTAGGACTATAAATTTGGCCTAATCGGACTATAAACTTGGCGTTCACTATAAAATATTGAATGATGTATATTTTCATTCTATAACACATGTCTTTACTATTAAAAATATACTATATCTTAATACATAAAATTTAAAAGTACAGTTTTTTATAAATCGCTTTAAAAACTTTCAACGCTTTGCTTAAAATTAGGATTTCTATAATACTCAATAAACACAAATTCTTATATAATATTTACACAATGACTAATATTGGTGAAAATTTTCAAAAAAGCTCATGATACATAAAGATATGGAACTGAAAAATAAATGTTTTTATTGAATTACACAGAGAGTATCTAAATTCGGAGCCTTGAATTTCAAACCCAAGCTTAATGCAGACTTTTTATAATAAAGATCATATAAATTGATTACATGTGATGAATTTTACAATACATATCTATTGTTTTGAGCTCAAAGAAAAATTTACCTAAAATGATATATAATTCAATCTTGAATAAATTTCTAGAGATAATTTTTATAAAATAAATGAATTTCATACTTGTAAAAAATCTATTTTTAGCTCATTCATTAAAACTTTCTAGTTTTCTATTAATTTCGAGAATTTAATATAAATTAATCGGTTGAAAACTTTCATATTTAAATGTAAAAACTTCTGAAAATTCTAGTAAAACAGAGCTATTGACCAGCTTTATTCAATTTTTTACTTTTAGAGTAAAATGACAAGTCTCAAGGTCTCTATTATTAATAAACCCAAAAGAAAGATTAAAAAACAACATAAGTGCAATTATTAAAAAATTGTGTAAATTTTTTTTAAAGTTGTCTATTCAATTAAAGTTTGATCCTTTTAGAGATAAAGATATAAGTTTAAACAACAATATATTCATTATTTAAAAATGTCTTTAAATTGATGAAAATTTCTTAGTAAACTAAAAACCATCAATATAATTAAAAATCATTTAAGTTATGACAAAAATCAAAAACAATATGTTCATCATGATTGAAATGCACAAATCATCAAGATAAATAATTTATATGTTCATTAGTATATAAAAACAAATCATAATCTAAAATGCATTTTAAAAAAAGAAAACAGCTTGTGATTTTACTTTTATTATATTCTCATATTTAATAATACATTATACAAATATAAATGTTCAAAAAAACTTTGTCAATTCTCATAGAATATTAATTTTTTAAAGACAAGTTTAAAGTTTGAATATTTTATTCTGTTTTTAAAGAATTCCAAAATTTTAATTTCAACTTGGAATATTTAATGGAAAACGCTATATCAACTTGGTTATATCAAGTTAGTACAAATGTAAATTAAAAAATTTAAAAAGTAGTTATACATAAACAAAGAAAGAGTATATTCCGATGTAAAAGAAATAATAATAAAATACAAGAACTCACTGCTACTCAAAACAGATAAAAGTAATAAAATTTTACTAATTTAAAGATAATATAGGTGAAATATTAATCTTTATTTATGGTACTGTTCCTGTTAATTATTTTAATAATGTTTATCATATTCCAATCTCTGTTTATATACCTAGATATTATCCTAATGCTTCTCCTATTGTAAAAGTTGTACCAACTGAAAATATGCTTATTAAAACAAGTATGCATATAATGAATAATGGAATATTTAAACATCCTTATTTAGATAAATGGACAAATCAATACGAAGTAAAAATCCTTAATTACTATTTAGTTTTCAAATTTGATTACATTATTCGATATTATGATCGATATATTTAGTAAAGATCCTCCTGTATATACAAGAATGAATAAAAACATATCGAAAACATCTATAGAAAATACTGAAAGGCATGAAAATAATAAAAAATATAATACTTCTATAAACTATGATAATAGAAACAATATTCAAAGAATGCCTGAACCTGTTTTTGATAATCCTAATACGTTTAATAGAGTACCAAAGTTACCAAATTCTATGCCGAAACCAATTATTAATCAACAATATACTCCACAAAGTTTACCCCAATCTCCGAAATCTAAAGTATTATAAACAAGATTATGATTTAGATTATAAAAAATGAAAACTCATTATTAGATTCGAGTGAACCTATAGCTGATATAAAGCAACTGAAAATAATGTTTGAAAACAAAATAAACAAAAACTTAATAGAATATAACAAAAAAGTACAACTAGAATCCAAAGAATTAATAAATATAAACCAAACATTAAACAAAAACAAGAGAAAACTAAATTATGTACATGACAATTTTTTAAATTATAATGTATTTTTTGTTTTTCATTTTAGAATGATGTTAAAAATAATATTTTGGCTTTGGATAATACCATAAAACTTATTGATGACAAAATAGTAGAGATCGATTCTTTGGAAGATCCTGATATAGAATCAATTAAATTTGGTGCACATGTGGCATATGACCAGTAAACATAATA
Organism: Bourletiella hortensis; assembly: GCA_034694225.1. Taxonomy (NCBI): domain Eukaryota; kingdom Metazoa; phylum Arthropoda; class Collembola; order Symphypleona; family Bourletiellidae; genus Bourletiella; species Bourletiella hortensis. Next base: position 17,915 of record JAQFYD010000363.1, on the reverse strand, counting down.
AGTTTAAACATAGATTAACAAAATTAATAACAGAAGACTTATCAATAGAAGATACAATATATTATTTAGGGAAATCATTAGTAAAAGAAAATATAAACTTAAATTTGTATATGAAAGTATATGTTTAAATTATTTTATAGAATATTAGAAATTTAGCACATGATCAATTTTTTAAAAAAGCTTTGATTATTAAAATTAAAAATAAACTTAGAATACCTTAAATTTTATATTAAAATATTATAGTTATATATTTTTATATATATTGTTTTAAATATTACATATTTTGTTGTATAAAATTTATGCTAAATAAAACTTTCGTATGTAATTAAGTCTTTTGTTTAATTTTTATTTTTAGTTTTTGTAATCAAACCATTTATTCATTCGTGTGATAAAAATTGATCATATTTAAGATTTACATGATCGATTTTCCATACTGATAACGATCTAATATAAATCAGATTTTTAATAAAAATATTATATCATTAAATATATCTATCTGTCATAATTCTTTCAATAAAATTATGAATATGTAGTGGTATTTTATTAAATATGTGAACAAATTTATTCATGTATTTATTTATAAAATGCTTTCTTTTAATAATCATATCGATTCGCTATCAATGTGAAAAATATATGATGTAAAATACAGATAAATAAAATCGAAAAATAAATAGCCAAATAATTTTATTTAAGTTGAAGCAGCAGTATTTTGAGCATTATTATGATCATTAGAAGAATCTTTATTTTCATTATTTTGATTTTGTTGAGATTGATCATAACCTTGATAATAATAAGAATAATATTGATCATAATAATTTTGATAACCTTGTTGAGGGTACGGATAACCAGCCTGTTGAGCTTGTCCATTATTTAAAGCATGAGCATTATTATTCTATAAAAATTAAATTTTAATTACATTATGTTCTTGGTTATTATTGATAGCTTGGGGGTTCTCATTAGTCGGTGCTACCTCTTGATGACCAGACTGGGGATAAGAAGGAATTGGCTGACCATTAGAATCCCCAGCACTTTGAATAGAACCTGGAGCTTGATCAGGCTGATATTGCATAGTTTGAGGAGGAATTTGATTATTTGAAGGAGGATTAGGAATTTGTTGATAAGAAGTACCCAAAAAATATGGATTATAAATTTGAGCAACAGCAGGATTTGTCAATAAATAAGTTTCATAATCTTGTCTAATAGTAGCAATTAAATCCATACAAAAATGTTTTGCTAATTCTAAAGTCTTTGGATTTGGCGCACTTGAATAAATTAATAAAAAGTTACTATATTGTAAGTGTAAGTGGATCATTAGTTTCATGCCCTAAACTTGGTTCTATAAATCCCGATCCTTTACCCTTTAATTGTATTTTAGTATCTGTTTGATCCTTTATATGTTTTAAATAAGAACCCTAAAAATAAAATTTAAAAATACTCCAGGTCCAACAATATGAGCTCTAATATTAAAATTAGGTAAAGATTCTAAACCAATCATTAAAGTTTCATAATAAGGACAATCCTATATTATATAAAAATTATAAATTACTAAATATGGACTTCCATACATCTTTATTCCTCCAACAGAGGGTTGAATAACCTGCCCAGTATATTCTTTGATTTTATCTAAAACCTTATCTAAGATTTCTTGAGTTTCAGCAACAACATGTAAGTTTAAAGGACTATCATCTTCGGTCATCAAAGATCTATCAGGAAAATATTTACCAAAGGTTGTAATTTCTATATAATTTTATAACAAAATACTGGCTCCTGTTGCTTCTTCAATCTATAATTTTAAGTTAAAATATACTTGTTTTCTTGTTATATCTTTAGTAAGTAAATATCTATTTCTAACATCATTTATATCAATAACTTGTATAAAGCTACCAGTTTTTCCTGTTCTTACCTAAAACTCAATTATTATTATAAACTTCTGAAAACACTAATTTGGCAATTTCATTTTCAGGAACAGGTGCTTCTGGAGGAGGTGGAGGAATATATTCAATTTGTGGAAGATTTTTTCTAGCTTGAACATTAGCATTAATACGTGCAGCAGCTTCAGCTAAAAACAATCAATTTATAAAATACCTGCCACAGCTAAAGAATCTTTATTTTTAGTTTTAGAATTTCTATCAAAAAGACTATTATTTGTTTGTCTATTTGGTTGCCTATCATCAATGTAACTCCTTCTTCTTTCTCTAGAGTACTCTCTGTGACTACCTCTCCTGTCTCTATCATCTCTGTAATGTCTATCACGTCTATCTCTAGAACGACTTCTTTTGTCTCTAGAATCTCTTCTTTTCCTCTCTTTAGACCTTTCAGAGTGTCTGCTTCCTCTCCTATCTCTAGGGAGTTCTCTTCTCTTATGTCTAGAAGAGCTTCTTTCTTTATGACTACTACTCTTTCTATCTCTTATACGATCAGAAGATTTTTCACGATAACTAAAAAGTTAATAAAATGAATGCTAAAAATTAAAATTAAATTATTAAACTTACATTTCATTCTTCAAGATTTTATTATTAATCTCAAATTATGAAATCTATTCTTACTTTTTTGTTCTTTCCATTTTGTATTATTTTTAAGATATTAAAATTTTTAAAAATTCGAAATTTGAATAAATGCTTTAAAACTAAGGATAAAATTCTCTCAATTTTACGTTTTTGAAACAAAATTGTTAAGTATTTTTAATAATGATGTGATAGAAATTATTTACAAAAGAAAATAGATCAGATTTTTAAGCAGACTATAAATTCTAGACTCATTTCAAAGTTAATGTTTATATTGATTAAACATGTCAATAATCAAATGTTTATAAACAAACTTTAATGTGTCAAGCGATAATCTTAAATTGGCAGTGTATGATTAAAATGTTTCTTTTTTACACTGATTATGAATGAATATAAAACAGGGGTTTATGCGTAAAATGTCAAAATGTCATTAAATTTTGATAAAATTTAATATTTTCAATGAATTATAAATATAAAATAGTAATTTATTGAATGTGGTTAAGAATTTTTCGTTATTTATGAATTGCTTTATATTAAAAGCCATATTGATTTTCGGTTAGTGTGAAAAATGGACAACGTAAATCATACAGCTACAGTCTGAAGCATTAAAAACAAAGGTTTCTAATTTTGAAAGCATTAAATATAATTTTAAATGTAAGTTTTTTGGCAGAAAGAAAATTAAAGTTTTGGATGCTTGGATTAACTTTAACAAATTTTATTTATATAGCTACTTAAATTTTTAAAAATTGTTAAAATATACTACAGTCAAACCTCTATAAGTTGGACCCTCTATAACAGGTACACTCTCAACTTTGGACGATTTTTTTCATTTGGTTGGCACCAGCAAAAGTCATTAATAAAAACCCCTCTGTATATGGGACGTACTAAATTATATTGGACACAATTTTATAATTTTTGTGCGTAGAATTTTTTTCATTTAATGTTTTATGATTTTCTTATCAATAAAACAATTCTATCCATTGAATTACAGGTTATTTATTATGCCTGTAAATATTTTGTTATTTATATTAATAATTATTTGAGATTTGATTTGAATCATACTACATAATATGAATGATACAATTGAAAAGCAAATATTCTCACAATCTGTGTGTTTAAATACATAACAATCTAGATGTTTTACCTATTTGTATATCAAAACCATTGAAATCGAGAGGCCTAATGTAGAAAACATATCAAAAGCTTCCAATTATCTAAATTTTTTGATTGTAGTCTTTAAAAGAAATTTCTTTTAACCATATATAAAACTTTTCTGAATAACACAATATCAAATCTCCTGATATTGAATTTGCTATATAAAACCTAATATTGTATATTTAAAGTATAAATAAGACGAATTTATGTGATTTTATGATTATATATTGATATTATTTTATTCATGAATAATATAATAAATTACTATAAAGAAAATGATTGGTCAAAATTGTCTCTCCTTAAGTAGGAGAACGTCTATATTGGACAAATTTAGAAGATTTTTTGATGTCCAATTTATAGAGGTTTGACTGTACGTCCATTTCAAAACACTGGTCGCATATCGTTTTTTATTTAAAATAAAGCCAAAAATTAATATTTTAACAAATAAAATTTGGTAACGACCCATTAATGAGGGGGGCAGTCAAACATATTAAATCATTCTACTAATTATCACAATGTCTTAAAATTATCAAAGAGGAGAACAAAAAAAGTAAAAAAAAAGTAAAAGAAAAAATTATTAGATATTAATCTAAAAACTATCAAAAAAGATGGCTTAATTTTAATTAATCAAAATTGATTATTAAGAAAATATTTTTTACTATAAGTTGTCTGCAAAAAATGGGTTTCGACTTATATTTTATGCAATGATTTAATATGTTTGGCTGCCCCCCTCATTAATGGGTCGCCACCATTATCTTATAAGCATTTGCTTCATCAATATATTTCCTCAAATTTCCAAGCTTCACAAATTCTTAGAATCTGAAAAATTTTTCTATATTTCCTATGTATTTCTCTTTCATATATATTCATTTTCTTCAATAGTATACCTAAGGTATATAATTCATATCATCATTGTATCCAATATCCTATAGATATCTCTTTTCTAGTAGCGCCAAAAAGTTAGGTGTATACACATCTTGAAAAATATCGTCACTTTAGTTATATATTCAATTTAAATATTTTTTTAAAATATATTATTTGATCCTATCAAAAATAAAAAAAATTAGATAGAACCTTCATAAACTCAATTTTTAAACCATTAAGCAGAAAATGTTATCGATGGAAAATTAAAGATATATTTACAATTTCAAATAAAGGTTAATATTTTTTCATTTAAATTAATAAGAAGGCCGATGAACATTACATCACCATAAATAAGGGCTAATCTAGTCTATCAAAGAACTGTTTATCTATGTCATTATTTCTTGAACATTACAATTGATATTTATTTTATAAAACATGATTCTAATATATATCTTTGTTACTTTTTCAAATAAACCAATTTTGAATTATTTAAATCTAAATACATGGGTACCAAATTCATATGAACCAAGATGTGATCGAGAATTATATAAAATTCTGTTTAATTTCAATGAAGATAAAATGTAATCTTTAAATATTTTCATATTGAAGATTTTATCGCAAGTAAGATCTTGATCTAAAAATAAGCACAAAAAAATTTAAAGTCTGTAGCCTTAGATATGTAAAATGTTTCATAAAACAATAAATAATATTTATAATAAATAGATAAATTAAAAAAATCATTATTACTATTAATAGTAATAAACATATATATTCATTTATCTATTTTTGGTTAATTTTTAAGAATATCAAGTGAGTGTGGCAAATTTAAATAAAACAACTTAAATAATGGATTATAGTTTAAAGATACAAGAAGCAAAAAAAGAAGCAGAAACATTAAAAGAAAAATTAAGAATAAAGAAAGAAGCATTAGCTGATACTACTTGTATTATTTGTTTAATTTTTTAGTAAAATCTATGAGTTCTGAAATTGAACCTTTACCAAGAATTGTTATGAGAGTTAAAAGAACTTTAAAAGGCCATTTGGCAAAAATTTATGCTATGCATTGGTCTGCTGATGAAAGAAGATTAGTATCAGCTTCACAAGATGGAAAGTTAATTATATGGGATGCGTATAGTACAAACAAGATATTTGCAATACCATTAAGGTCAAGTTGGGTAATGACATGTGCATATTCTCCAAGCGGAAATTTTGTAGCTTGTGGAGGATTAGACAACATTTGTTCAATTTATAATTTAAACTGCAGAGAAACCCAGATAAAGGTTTCTAGAGAACTAAGTGCTCATACTGGCTATTTATCTTGCTGTAGATTTTTAAATGATAGACAAATTCTGTCTAGTTCTGGTGATATGTCTTGTATTTTATGGGATATTGAAACAGGTGTAAAAGTGTTAGAGTTTAATGATCATACTGGTGATGTAATGAGGTATTATTAAAAATATTAATATTATAGTTTATCTATTTCACCAGATCAAACCAATTTTATATCAGGAGCATGTGATGCAACCGCAAAAATGTGGGATATTAGAACAGGAAATTGTGTACAAACATATTCAGGACATGAATCAGATATAAACGCAATACAATATTTTCCAAATGGAAATGCATTTGGTACAGGATCAGATGATGCAAGTTGTAGATTATTTGATATAAGAGCAGATAGAGAATTAAATCAATATACACACGACAACATATTATGTGGTATTACTTCGGTTGCATTTTCTATTTCCGGTAGATTATTATTTGCTGGTTACGATGATTACAACTGCAATGTTTGGGATACTTTAAAAGGTGAAAGAGTTGGAGTTTTAACTGGTCATGAAAATAGAGTTAGTTGTTTAGGTGTTTCTGTTGATGGTATGGCTTTATGTACTGGTAGTTGGGATTCTTATTTAAAAGTTTGGGCTTAATTATTTAGTTTTATTTACAATTAAATAAATCCTATTAATGTTTTTTATTAAATCGTCAATCATCTTCTCTAAAGTTTAATACAAACAAATTTTATATAAAAAAGCAATTGGCTATTGTATAAAATAAATAAAATTTATAATTAAGGTGGTTTTAACTTAAAATCTCTCAAATATTTTTAATTATCTTCAATTTAAATAAAATAGTCACAATAAATGCGATTTCATCAGAAAAGATTCATTTATGATTTTAAAAGCCGTATGTTTTAATGAAACTTGTATGATTTATATTTAAGTTACAATAAACTAATTTATCATTTTAGTGACTTATTATTTGAATTTTTATCACTTATTAATTTGTATATTCATTTAATTGCAATTAAGAGTCATGGCAGAAATAAATGTAGAAGATAGTTATATCGATTCATATACATTTAGAAATAAATTGTATCAATATGAAGAATATATTATAAAGATAGAAAATTATATAAAAATATTAGTAAAAACATTAATAGAAAAAAACAAGTTAAATAAAGGTATTCAATATATAATTTTAAGAATTTGATAAAATTAACTCTAAAATTGTTGAGTTATATAACAATGCTCCTAATTTTGAAAGTTCGGATTATTCTTTTTTAAGTATTCATATTATATATTTTTTAGATAATACTTTAAAAAGTTTATCGAAATGTATGCAAGATTGTGATAGTGGAAGAGAAACCTTGGTAAAATAAGTTTAAAATATAGATAACTAGTAGCTATGACTCATTTATTGGATCTATAAGTGTGCTGGCAACAAATAAAATACCAAGTGTCAAAGTAAAATAAGTATTAAACGTGTAGGAAATAAGAAAGAAGTTTACAAAAATAAGTGAAGTATATGAACAACAATATATAAAAATATTGGGTAAAAAAGATATAGAAACTTATTCTAAAGTTTTTTATATATTTAATTATTAGGTTTTAAATGAAATTAGAGAAGAGTTTCAAAAAACTGCTTTCGATTATACTATGCAAATTAAAAAATTGAAAAATGATGTAGAGATTATTTTAATTGATAATGTAATTCAACACACTAATAATTAGGCATGTTCGCTCATTCAATCTGATTCAATATTTTATAAACATGGGTATGAAGTATATAAAAAGATGGAAGAAGAAATAGACATAATAAACAGTAAAATAAAAAACTAAAAAACTAGATAATTGTAAAAAAGTAAAATTTAAAATATATTTAAAAGTTAAAAGAATTACAAAGAAATAATTGGATTGAAGATAATGAATTGAAATCTTTTTTATTTGATGTATTATTTTATTAATTTTTAAAAGCATGATTATAAAATTGATGATCCTAAAGTGCTAGCTAGATCTACTCCAAAATATCAATTTGGTGCTCATCTGCTATTAAAAAATGATGCTTCAATGTTCGAATATTGGAAAAGATACTTTTGTACGATAGAGAAAGATTGTTTGATGGTCTATGATTTACAAATAAGAGTAAATAACATGTTTTTAAATATTTAGCCGCCAACAAACGTCTTGTGCCTTGATTTAAAGTTGTGTTCTGTCAAAGCATCTTCGTTGAAAACCGAAAGAAAGAATACATTTTTATTATCTACTTCTACAAAGAAATATAAAAATTAAATTTTAGAGCTTACCTATTTCAAACTGAAACAAGTACACAATTAGATCAATGGATAAACAAGCTTCAATCATCGATTGAAAATTCATTAAAATTTAACAAATCTATATTTTTAAATACAGTATTTCTTGATTCAAATATATAGAACCAAGATAATGAAAACTATGAATCTGATTGTGCTTCTTTAAAAATCGATACTACAAATGATATAGATCCAATAAATGCAATAAAAAGTTTACTCGGAAATGAAACATGCGCCGATTGTCATTCAGATAGTAACATTTTGCTTTATGTTTCTAGATCCTACATGGGCATCAATTAATTTGGGAGTTTTACTATGTATAGAATGTTCTGGAATTCATAGAGGATTAGGTGTACATATTTCTAAAGTTAGGTCTTTGACATTAGATAATTGGGGTGTAGAAACAATAAAAGTATTCTGAACTTTAATTGTATAGATGATGCTCAAATTAGGAAATAAAAGAGTCAATATGATATATGAAGCCAAAATACTAAAATCTAATAATGTTGAAGAAATTTGGAATGAAGCTAATGTAAAACCTATATTTCCAAACACAAAACAGTAAAAATAAAAAGTAATTTTAAAGTGAATTAAAAAAGAATTGGATAATTGCAAAATATGCAGATAAAAAATTTATAGAAATCTCCAAGCTTGATATAGAAGAATTAAATAAAGTAATTTCTTTTTTAAAAATTTAGAAATTTTTTGATTACATGTTATCTGGTAAACTAAGTCATGCATTGAGATGCTTAGTTTCTGGTGCTAATGTCAATTATCTCTACAAAGATAATAACAAAGAATTGTCAATATTACACAAATTAAATAGTTCTAATAAAGACTTATTTAAAATAGAGTTTTTATCACAATGGGGAATAAATTTTAATATAAAAGATTCAGATGACTTAACTCCATTATTATCATACGTTATAAATTCAGACAATGATGATGAAAACTTGAAAGGAATTGTGTGGTATTTATTGAAAAAAGGTGCAGACCCAAAACTAAAAAATAAAGAAGGAAAAGTACACTTCGTTTTAATCTTTATATAGACAGTATTACTTATTGCATCAGAAAAAGGATTAGCTAATACTGTTATGGCTCTAAGAGCTTTTGAATATTTGAAAAATGAGATTAAGTTGGATGATAAAGATCTTAGTTTTAATGATGCATTGGATATATTTTTAAATTCTCCTATGACCAATCTAACTAATGTTCCCACACCAGGAAGCTCACTAAATGGAACTCCTAATTTAGATTAAACCATTCGTATTTTTATTATATTTTTGAAAATTCTGCTCAAATTTTTTATAAAATTATACTTTTTTGTGATATTTTTATATATTTAATTCACAACATATCTATATCATTAAAACAACAGGAATTATAATTCACTCTAATTTCAAGCTGCCTTCGGAGTCTTTAAGACGTATAAAAACTTTCTGTAAAATAAATAAAAAATTATTTTAATTTTGTTTTGAAATGATCAAATGATCTTCAATCGTATATAAATGGATTTTAATGAAAAAATTATTTCCTCTCAAATATATACAAATAAATTAAAAATAAGTATATAAGTACAATTTTTTGAATTAATTAACAACTAAGTAGCAAGTCATTTTAAGTAATCAAAATACATTTAATAAATTACAAGAAAAGAAGAAATATTTTAACAAGGAATTAAACAAAAGAAACAAGGTAAATAACTTAAATAACGAGTTAAATGCTAACTCGAAATATTATCAAAGATGAAATTAATATGGTGCTATCTATAGTGAACATCTGGAATATATGAATGTTGTAAATCTATGGGCTATGATTAATTTTTTAATAAAGTGTGTTCTGGGTTTTCCCCCAATTTAAAAAATAGATTTTAAAAAATCACTTTTACAATTAATCAGTCTATTTTTAAAGCTAATGAGTTGCCATTGTTTTAAGTAAGACCCACAGTGCTTTCTGAGTCATTTTTAAGTATATGTATGTTCAAATAATAGAATATGCAAAAAGAGTGTAGAATTTTCTATTTTTAAAGAGAATATCTACAAATTTCTTTTTCTAAAAAGCCATTTTTTTAAATTGATTATAAATGGTATAGATTACTTAAATTCTTTTTTAAAAAATTCCTATATATTGTATGTTTTTGTAACTTTATTATATAGACATAAAGAGGCCTAAATAAACATATAGATCACATGGTTTAGGTTCGTTTTTTAATAAAAGAAGATACTATGCTTGAATTTAGCCAATTATATATTTTTATAACATTTACTTATTGATTTACACCTGATTCGATATTATTTTAAGAGATCATGTGTATTTCGGTGATATGTCCGAATGGCTAAATTTCCATTAGGCTAAATTTCCAATTTCCTACATTATAGCTTTTGATAAATAAAACTAAATATAAGCGAGTACAAAAAATAATATTTTACTTAATCACTTTTATAATCAAATGATTTAAAATTGTTTCAAAATGTTGATTTTTACCAGATTTTATATAAAGTATCATAGATCAGTAACAAATCATGATAATCAAAAATGTTTGATTTGTGTAAACATCACACATTATAGTGGCTTGTTAATTATGTTTATTTCTCTTTTTTGTGTATCATCTATTTTTAATTTTGTTTGGTTGAAATTCTTTTTTAAGGATTTTTACTCCTTACTTTTTCTCACGCCAAAATGATTTTTATTAAAAAACAGCTTTCTAAGACAAATTAAAACCTTTTATATTATAGAAAAATTAAATCATAATTGGCTTTACCAAAAAATCCTGTTTCATTATACCACATTTTTAATTTATGTAAATGTTTCAAACAAATTTTTTTAAAAAAATTATAAATAGATCAAATTAATTTACAATTCCAAAATGATGCCAATAAACTTTAATAAATACATTGAAGATAACAAAGAAAAGTTAAAGCCACCAGTTAATAATATGTTACTACACAAAGGAGAAGATTATTTAATAATGGCAATAGGAGGTCCTAATAAGAGAACAGATTATCATATAAATGAGACGGAAGAATGGTTTTATCAATATAGAGGAGATATGATATTAAAGATAGTAAAAGATGAAGAATTTTTAGATATACCAATAAGGGAAGGAGAAATGTATTTATTACCAAGATTAATACCACATTGCCCTACTAGGTTTGAAAATACTATTGGAATTGTTGTTGAAAAGAATAGAAAAGAAAATGATATTGATAAAATGAGATGGTATTGTGATAATTGTAAACATGTCGTTTGTGAAGTGGAGTTTCATTGTAGTAATATTGTTGAACAAATAAAGGATAATCTTTTAAGCTATAATAATAACAAGGAATGGAGAACTTGTAAAAGTTGTAATAATGTTAATATTCCAAAGGAATAGTTTCATAATAAACTCTTTTTGTTATAATTGTTATTTTTACAAATATTTTTTTAGTTTAAGCTTTTTATTTTTTTCTCTTTCTTGCTTGTAAAAATACCCATGATAATAGTTGCTTCGATTGGTAAATCTAAAAGCTGTAGAATTCTTGATTTTATACAATAAATTAAATTTCGTAAAGTGGTTTGTACAAAGAATGTATTTACTGCATTTTGTTTAAATTTAAAGACAATAAGTTCAATACTCAAAGTTTAAACAAAAGCAAAAATATATAGACACTTTTTTAATAAAAAAGCATAATTTAAAATCATCTATACAAAGCTTGTAATCTTTTTTCATGTTTCCAATCTAACAACTCTTCAGCTTTATCGGGCTGATTATTTTTATTAAAATTATCACAAGCAGTATCAATAAGAGAATCAAGATCATTTTTAACAATATTAGAAAGAGATTCAATCTTTTCGTTACAAACGATCAATTTTTTCAAAATTTTATCAATTCTTTTCTTTTTTAAGTCATAGTTTTTAGTTTCATTCAATTTTTTATTTTGCTGGCTTTTTAGTTGGTTTTCTTTATATTGTTTTATATATTCTGGATCTCCAAACCAGTTTTTGTATTCTTTATTGTACGTACTTTGCAAATCTTCATTCATTTCAAATTCCAAATTTATTGAAATCAGAGAGTTACACTCATTTTAAAAGAAAGCTAACTTAGTAAAAAATCCATGTTCATAATTTAATTTATTCTCTTTCACTTTTGTAGCCAATTTATGTTTTTAAGTTAAAAGTCTCAGCTCAACTAAATATATGCTCAAAAACCCAATATCGAAATAAATTAAAATATAAGTTTTATTAAGCTTGATAATATCTTAAACTAAAATTAGAAGTACTTATTTAAATAAAATAAATACCCATCTGTTATTTAAAATTTAGCTTTATCAAAAGAGAGCTTCCAATAGGATAAAAGTATAAAAAATTGCTCATCACAATAATCTTGTGTGATTTTGAATTTAAAAGTATTTTTACTATTTTTGACACTTTCATATATAGAAAGTAAAGAATATAGCTAATTGTATAACAATACTACATAAAAGAGCAAAATTTTCAATATTTTAAAATAAATCTAAATAAAATTTATGTCATTTCAGTATGAGTGCCGTCTCTAGGTATATAAGTGATTCCTAATCTATCTAAATCATCCTCAATATATTCGGGTAATCTACCATAAACTCTAATAGCATATAAACCATTTTTAAACTTTTCTATTTAATTAATAAAATAATACCAATATGTTGCCATCTACCAACCCAACTTTCTTTTGGTTTGGTTAATGCTATCATACTATATAAATAAACATAATTTTAAGCACCCATCAAAACTTGTTGTTGTACAATCTAATACTCTTTCTGTACTACCTTTAATCTTTATTATTGAATCACAATTTTCGCATCCTCTATCTTTAAATAGTTGTGCATTCTATATATTGTTATTTTTATTACTTTTATTAATGAACATAAAAGACAGCTTCTTAATTGTTTTCTATCTTTTGGAATTATAGTTGACATTTTAAATTTTTGAAAAAGTGTAAATTTTCAATAATTTCTTTAAATATAGAATTAACTTGGTAGAGTTTATTATATAAAAAATGTACATGTTTTTAATAAATGCTATAGATGTTTTGGAATTTCAACTGCATGCTCCGATCATTTTAAAAATATAATAATCTCAATATTTACAATATTGAAAAAATACATGAATGATATTATAAGCGAATAATTGTATATTATTCAAGAGTCCTTTTATTTTATGTATCGGATGATTTTGCTTTTCTCTTAAGTATAATATCTTGTTTCATTTTTTTAAATATGACTTAGGTATTTCTAACTACAAAAGGCTCAAAACTGTAAATTTGAAACCAAGTACAAATATATATCGCTCACATAGGAAGAAATACAATAAAATCCGAATACGAACACACTTTTTATAAAATTTTTGAGAAGTTTGTATAAAGATATCAAAGGTCTATAGAAAATAAATTTTACAAAACTTAGGAAATGGACTTAAAATTCCACAAATACAAATGAAACTATATAAATATTGTAAAATGGGACTTCAATTTTATAAATATTAAACATTTTACATTAATAAACTGCTTCAATTTATATTTTTAACAGATAAAATGAATAAAGAATAGCATGTGTAATGTTTAAAAATCATAATAATTTTGATCAAAAATTTTATGCATTCAATAAATGTAAATCAATTTGAGAAAAAACAAGATTATAAAATTTTATAAATGAGATCAATAAGTAAAAACAGTTTATTTAAAGTAAAAAGATACAAGTAAAATATAATCTTAATATTAATAGTACAAAAATAACAAAAGATAAATCAAATTTGTTTGAAGGCTTAACTGGTGGTGAAATATTTCATGAATTAATGAAGAAACATGATGTAAAGCATATATTTGGTTATCCTGGTGGTGCAATATTACCTGTATTTGATGCAATATATAATTCAAAGAATTTCAAATTAATATTACCAAGACATGAGCAAGGAGCAGGACATATGGCAGAAGGATATGCAAGAGCAAGTGGTAAAGTAGGTATTATATTAGTTACTTCTGGACCAGGAGCAACAAATATTATTACACCTTTACAAGATGCTTTATTAGATGGAGTACCTTTAATTGCATTTACAGGACAAGTTCCTACTATTGCTATAGGAACTGATGCCTTTCAAGAAGCTGATACAGTAGGTATATCTACACCATGTACAAAATGGAATTATATGGTAAAAAATATAAATGAATTACCACAAAAAATAGATGAAGCTTTTCATATTTGTAAAACAGGTAGACCAGGTCCTGTTTTAATTGATTTACCTAAAAATATTACTGCTAATAAATATTGTTATAATGTTAACACTGATATTCCTAAAAAACAAATTATATCCAAGAAATTATATAACAAATTGTATGCTATACAAGATGCTCACGAAGCTATTGATAAAGTTGCTGAACTATTAAAAGTAGCAAAGAAACCATTAATATATGCAGGACATGGTGTAATATGTTCAAAAGATGCACCAGAATTATTGAATAAATTATCAGAATTAAATGATATACCAGTTACAACAACTTTACATGGTCTTGGAAGTTTTAATGAATATTCAGAAAGAAGTTTGCATATGCTAGGAATGCATGGAAGTGTATATGCTAATTTGGCTGTACAAGAATGTGATTTATTAATAAGTTTAGGTGCTAGGTTTGATGATAGAGTTACTGGTAGTTTAAGTACTTTTGCTAGGAATGCAAAACAAGCAGAAAGAGAAAAAAGAGGAGGTATTGTACAATTTGAAATAAGTGCAAAGAATGTAGGTAAAACTGTACCAGTTACAGCTGCAGTTATAGGAGATGTTGGGACTAATCTAAAAGATTTATTACATTTGGTTAAACCTACAAAAAGAAAAGAGTGGATTGAACAAGTAAATAAATGGAAACACAAATATCCATTTAGTTGGCAAAATTGCATAAATGGTAAAGACGCAGATTTATTGAAACCTCAAGAAGTTTTATTTGAATTAAATAAACAATTAGAACATCCTTCATATAAAGATAGAAAGATAATCACTACAGGAGTTGGACAACATCAAATGTTTGCTGCACAATATATAAGATGGACTAAACCAAGAAGTTTTATATCAAGTGGAGGATTAGGTACAATGGGATTTGGATTGCCTTGCGCAATAGGAGCACAAATAGCCAAACCAGATCATATTGTAATAGATGTAGACGGAGATGCATCATTTTCAATGACAGCAATGGAATTAGCAACAGCAGCCGAATTTAATATACCAATAAAAGTTTTAATATTAAATAATAAATTTCAAGGTATGGTAAAACAATGGCAAGATTTATTTTATAATGAAAGATATAGTTCTACAAAAATGAAAAATCCTGATTTTGTTAAATTGGCTAATTCTATGGATGTTTTTGCTTTAAATTGTTCTAATCCTTCTGAATTGTCTAGTTGTATTAAACAATTCTTGGAATATAAGGGTCCTATTTTACTCAATGTTGAGGTTTCTAAATATCAAAATGTTTATCCTATGGTTCCTGCTGGTAAAGCTTTACATGAAATGGTTATAAATGATAATTTAGATACAGTAAACCCTGATTTAATTTAAATTATTTTTGACTTTTAAATTTTTATATTAAAAATTCATTTAATCGAATTTATCAATATTTTTGATCATTATTTTGTATTTATATTTGAAATATAAAAGTTTTTATCAGATTGCAATAATATATCTATAATTAAAATTTTTAAAATACTTACAATAAACTAAAGGATTAATTTGTCCTTGTAATTCAAAAATTAAACATAAAATTCTAATAGCTATAAAGTATAATTTAGCATATTACATGTATTTTGACTAAATATAAACAGATAGTTTTCATGATTTTTTAAAATTCTATAATTATTTTTAAACTTTTGTCAATATAATTTGTATTTAAATTTGTGAGTATTTATGCCCAGAATATTATAGAAAACGATAAATTTGAGATATAAACTTATTTGTCTAATGTATTGATAAATTTTACACGTATTTTGAATCATATAATATTTTCTGAAATTGTGATGTAATTTTTATTTTTTAAATATAATGGCATCAGCAGTATTTGTATTAGATTTAAAAGGAAAAATATTGATTAGTAGAAATTATAGAGGAGATATAAATATGAATAAAATAGAAAAATTTATAACATTAATACACAAACTAGAAGAAGAAGAAACCACAGTTTTACCAATATTAACATATGAAGGAATAAATTATATTTATATAAAACATAATAATTTATACTGTATTTTTATACATGTTTTGATTTTTTATAGTGTTGGCAATAACTAAAAATAATAATAATTGTGTTACTATATTATTATTTTTAAACAAGTTAACAAAAGTTTTAAATAAGTTTATAATTTAGGTATTTACAGAATATTTTAAAGTATTGGAAGAAGAATCAATAAGAGATAATTTTATTATAATATATGAATTATTAGATGAAATAATGGATTTTGGTTATCCACAAACAACAGAAACAAAAATATTAAAAGAGTATTTCAAAACTTTTAAATATATAGATATATAACACAAGAAAGTAGAAAATTAGAAGTTATGTTGAAGCCTCCTATGGCATTAACAAATGCAGTATCATGGAGAAATCAAGGAATAAAATATAGAAAAAATGAAGTATTCTTAGATGTTATAGAACAAGTTAGTATATTAGTAAATACAAATGGAAACGTATTAAGATCTGAAGTTTATGGATTATTAAGAGTTAAATGTTATTTAAGTGGTATGCCAGAATTGAAACTGGGTTTAAATGATAAAGTTATGTTTGAATTAACTGGTCGTTCTTTAAATTCAAAATCTATTGAATTAGAAGATATAAAATTTCATCAATGTGTTAGATTATCTAAATTTGATACTGATAGAACAATATCTTTTATACCTCCAGATGGTGAATTTGAATTAATGAGTTATAGAATTAATTCTCAAGTCCTTAATTAGTTTTATTTTAGATTAAACCTTTGATTTGGTGTGAAGTTAATATTGATACTTATACTTCTGCTAGAATTGAATTTACTGTTAAAGTATTATCTTTATTATAAATTTAGGCTGCTGCTCAATTTAAAAGAAGATCTTGTGCTAATAATGTAGAAATTTATGTTCCTGTACCATCAGATGCAGATAGTCCAAAATTTAATGTAAATTCACATAATAAATTTTAAGTGTTCAATAGGAACAGCAACATATGTAGCAGAAAAAAGGTCATTTTTATGGAAAATAAAAGCATTTCAAGGAGGTAAAGAAGCAATACTAAAAGCAAAATTTGGTATACCAAGTTTAAGAAATGGAGAAAATTTAAATAGTTTACCTGTTATTATTAATTTTGAAATTCCTTATTTTACTAATTCAGGGTTACAAGTTAGATATTTAAAAGTTGTGGAAAGGTCTGGTTATCAAGCTATGCCTTGGGTTAGATATA
Organism: Bourletiella hortensis; assembly: GCA_034694225.1. Lineage (NCBI taxonomy): Eukaryota > Metazoa > Arthropoda > Collembola > Symphypleona > Bourletiellidae > Bourletiella > Bourletiella hortensis. Next base: position 379 of record JAQFYD010000363.1, on the reverse strand, counting down.
TTACTAAAAACGGTGGTATTTTTATTATTTTGTTTTATTTTTAAGATTATCATTTTAGAATGCCTGAATTTATTATGAAATCAAGAGATAATTATTAAAATTTATTAGTTTTTATCTTTTTTGACAAAATCATTTGTTTATTTTATATTTATTAAGATAATACTTTTGATTTATAAAATATTCATATTCTGATTTAAATATAATAATTGATGAAATTATTGATATTTACCATATATTTACCATTTATAGTGAACGCCAAGTTTATAGTCCGATTAGGCCAAATTTATAGTCTTATCAGGTCGAATTTATAGTCCACATTACATCATATAAGAATTTTACTTGTTCAATCTTTAAACTTACTAATTATATGGATTTAATA
>JAQFYD010000362.1:0-20461 GCA_034694225.1 Bourletiella hortensis | reverse complement strand
TGAGTGAGTATTACAGAGTGACTTATGACCTGATCAAATGATAGAAAATTAAAAAAATAGTACCTTTGAAATTGAGAAATTGTCTGCTCTTCATTAATTTCACGGAAACAGACCGATGCATCGACCGACGCAACAATAACAACATGGCCGACGATTGACAGAGCCTCAGTCCCACTATTCCTTTATTTTCCCGGCTCAGGAGGACACAACAATGAAAAAACTATTATAGTTATTTTAACAATGAAAAAATAGTCTTTGACTAACTCAGTATCACTAACTAACGCTCAATTATAGCCTCAGTAATATTCCCTACATAAAGAAAATTCCCTGCACTAGCATACGGAACGAGTTTACTGAAAATGGGACAATCTACAGTATTCACTTGACTTCTTAGTATCCTCCTTAATACATGAGAATTAATACAATGTTTCTGTTTATAAAATTCCACAACAATTAATAAATTTAAGGTTCGTATGTGAAGGAAATCCTGAAGGACTCCGACGGTGACCCCGCAGTCGGACATTTTCCCAACATACATGAGCACCAGTGTATTCAGGCTTGGCAAATGCTTAAATACTTCCAATTCTTCAGTTTCACAGAGGGCATGAGTTATAAAGATTGATTCAAGTAAAATACAGGCCAGTAAGGATGACAGATTGATTATACGACATCGTTTATCCGGGTCATCGGAGGTCACATTGAAAGTGAACTTTTTCAGGAAGATACATCGACTGATTATGTCCATATCCATGGGTACAGTAGGATCCGACCAGTGACATCCAATGTTGATGGTATGGAGGAATTGACAACTTTTCGTAATTGCTTTCACTAAAGTTGGCCAAGCCCAGGGTGCATGGACTGAACAATGAAGGGCCTCCAGTGACCTCTGTTTTCGGAGGATTTCTTCCCATAAATTCCCTCTTGGTACAATTTTCAAACCGACTATACTCTTGATGAATGGAATTATCATATTTGATTTTCTCTTATTGTTCTTTCCACCAGGCCCTTCCACAATGCTGACAAATAAATATCGAAGATTTTCCGGTACTGAATGCAACGAGGTCAATGGGATGGACTCGACCTCCATGTCATTCTGTTCTCCATCCAGAATCAAACTCTGAAGCGTGTCCGCGTGCCTCTGAATGAAACTTTGTAGCGGTTTTCCTTTCCAGTTTAGACGTCCCCCGATGTTATACAACTCTTCGTTGTAATTTAGCCGAAAATAAATTAATTTTGGGAAATTTAAATTTAGGAGTAAAAAATACACATTGTCCGCCACCGGTGTTCCATCGTCCACAAAAGTTGGGTCCTTCCAAATCCTTCCTTTCTCAACGTCAGTGTCATCATCAGTTTTCAACTTGATTCCACTCGGTTTTTTCGAAAAAAATCCTTGAAATTTGTCAACATTTTCTTGAATTTCTTCCGATGATGACGACGAAGATGATGATGCTGAAGATGAATTCGAAGATGAATCTGAAAATATTTTCCGTCTTCTTGTTGGATGTAAAATATTGTAGTTGGCTTCGCCCGAGCAAATTTCGCATGACGTCACATAGGGGAAGGTTAACAAGTGCGTTTTCCCGTCATTTTGACGGTGCGGGAAAATTTGCAAATCTAAGGCTTGTCCACCGATGTAAATTTTTGTCAAATTTGTAAAATTTACTAAGCATTCTTCCACCCTATGGAAGGAGGAGGAAACTTGGTTAATTCTGTGCTCATTAACTGAAATAGCGAAAAAAATGGGGGAATTACCATTTAAAACTAGTTAGTCCCACCCAGTGGACTTCCTGGACACTTGAGAAAGAGTGAGGATCGAAAAACCACATTGCATCCGGGAAATTTTGTTCGTTGGGAACAAACCGAAGACTCCGAATGATCATTTTATTTAATTTGACACTCCGAGCAAATTTCAGACTTGTGGGGAACCTGTCATCAATTATGACGGAGAGTCCAGTGAAGACATCAATGTCCAAGGCACAGGCGTGACAGAGTCCTCGGATAAGTTTCCTTGTTGTCATATCACAAAATGAAAATAATTTTCCGTGAACCTGTACAAAATTATGATTTAACTAAACCAGTTTTTCATGTTTGCATTGCAGAAAGCAGCGTACTTGATCCAGAAGCTCATCCATTGTCAGCGGTGCGTCTACAACAAAGACAGCAAACGTTTGTGAAGATGGTGGCTGGAAAAATCCCGTTTTTGGACCAGACTAACTACGGATAATATGTTGAAGGCCAATAATGGCTCTTAATGACTGGCCCTCAAGGGCCTTTACTATTTTATCAAGCCATTAAAAGTGAAATTTGATGTCTTCTATGACTTGAACTAATTAGCCCACCTGCAGAATTTCATGTCTTCAGTTTTTTCTCATAGCTGGTGCCTGGCCTGCCTGAAGATGCTCGCTGCTACTGCTATGCAAAAAGGTCCAGTTTATGAATAAATTCCTTGAAAATGGATCAACTTCCCAGGAAACTTGTTTATACTGTGAAAAAACTTGTTACTGATGTCACAGTAACGGGTGAAACACGTGAGTCTATTTTTGACCGTATCAAGGCCATTAAAAATGTAATCTATTCTTCTATTCTATTAGCGCTAACCAAAATACTTTGTGCCGCATCTCCTCCTAGACGGTTTTACGTAGAGCGACGTGCAGCATACCGTTTGAAAGCCAATTAAATTTTCTCGAGCGTGAGGTATTTTTCATTTTGACCCGAGGTCATTCAGAGGTCATAAATCCGGGTCAAAGCCTTTAAGGTGCTGTCATAAGGTAGGCAAAAGCCACGCCAGGGCATGTGACACATAAAAAGATTCGCCTCTTAATTTTGAACAAGCATATGTGTCGACTTTTGCGCCGACATTGCCCATATTGACGACAGTGACGAAAAACGTGTCCCAAACTGGGAAAAATCGGTCCATATGCTCAACCCTGTCGTGTAGCACATCATTGGAACCAGAATTTTGGGGGCTACAATATTTTGGGACCAAACCTTGACTGCCATTGTCACTATGGTCAACAGTGACGACCCGTGGTACCAAAGTTTCCCACCTTTAGGCGTTAAGTTGAAATATAAAAGATTGTTTGGATTGGATTGTTCTCATGTACGTTCGAGAGTAAGCTTCACGAAGGAAAAGCTCTTTTATGATTTGCTGTTTACTGATATGGCCACTGTTGACGACAGTGACAAAAACAGTGTCCAACTGGCCCAAGTTTAAAGGTTACCTTCGGGAACTCTGTCGTGTGGCACATCGTTCAAACCGGAATTCATTTTTCTGCACTGAACGATAATTCACTGAAGCCGCAGATTGCCCCGTGGGCTAACAATAGTGACAGGTTACCCTAAAAGTCATCTTGCCAGGGGCTCAGCTAAAGCCAACCATATGGTATACCAAAGGGTAGGCAAATTTATTTCCTGAATTCAGTACGGGTGCCCCATATTACCCAAACGTACGGGACAGCTGGCTTGAAATTCCAGTTTGAATGTTTAATACTTATTGTACGCCCAATTTCTTTGGTAGGGTATTCACTCGGCTTGGAGCCGTCTAGCAACAGCTTAGCTCAAGGCAGAACTGCATCCTCTGGACTGCGGCCCGAAGGGCCGCCGTCCACCTTGTTATATTAGTATCCTGCTTGATCTGGAGCAATTTCACCCAAGGGCAATTTATTCATTTTCCAGGGAATTGTCGGAGCCAGTTTTTGCTTCTAAAGCTCGTCCTTGCTTGTGTCAGATGATGGTGATGTTCGAAGTCAGAATGTAGCCAAAGTGATGATTAGGATCGCATCCGTTTTTCAGGTAAAAAAATGTTTTTTAAAAGGGAAGAAGGTTACAAAGAGGAATGACCTTCATAGTGCCGACAATTCTAATGCACTATATTTTTAGTGTCCCAAACCCAGTTTCATGTTATAGGGAAGGTGTGAGCATGACAGGACTATTAGTGCAATAACGATCCTCTCCAGTTGCACTAATTCATAGTTAATGACCATTTGTAAAGATTACATTTGAAATGTCACCTTGTCTCAACAGTTATCAGCCTGTCAGTCCATGCTTCACTGTCTGCCTTGGCATATAACCACGCACATTAGATAGATTTCAACATGTCATAGGAGTCTGTTCCAGCCACAAATCTTCTTATGAATAAATTGTACTGACGGGTTATCAAGGGCCAGAACAGGTGTCGATAGTAGAAGCTACACAACATTGTATTATCCCATGTATGGCCTGCAACAAGTCACGTTGTGGTGGCAACAATAAACTCGGAAACGCCCAAGGTGGTAAAAATGCTGGTAGTAAAATACAGAAAGATGATTGTCTCATCTTCGACACATGTTGCCCCAAAGGCAGAGGAATTATAATTAATATTCTACGTCGCTCTCAACATCACGGACCTGTCCCATCCCAAATAGTTTATGCAGGACGGGAGGAGGAATAATTCTCAAATCCACAATAGCTATTCTGGTAATCACGGCTGAGCAAAGAGCGCATCTTTACATAGTAATTTACGCACATACACAGACATTCATTTGAAACATGAACATTTAGCTCTCCTGCCGCAAGTTTAGTTGGAATAGTTTGAGGAAAATTTTAGGCATCATGATCCGGCATATTTTAAAATCATGTAGAAGCTTTGCCCCATTGATTTCTCTGTTCACCATCCTCATCATCTCTCTTAAGCACTGTAATCAAAGTGGAGCACATCCTTACTACAAGTCATTATTACTTCACAACAATAGTACTAACAAGCTTGTACACATTTCGGAATTTTTATGCGGTTCTCTTTAATAGTTCAATAGACAACGGTTTCGGACGGCATATATTCTTTGAAGCTCATGATTCACCATCTTGTCCATGAAGTTCATTCTTATGTTAGGGTTTCCCAAAATTTCAGTTATTATCATCATCAGCACCCGGATGAATGATATAAAATTAGTAGCGGTGGTGAAGAACAAGGAGACTACTAGTTTTATTGACTGCGTAATCTTTTACATATAAAATAATTTTGACAATGATGATAACATGCTGCGATAATCAGTCGTTTTCAATGCAATATAGCAAGCAATAGTTGTAATTGTTCTCCCACCTTGTCAGTCTACCTGCTGACAACTAGATGAAGATTAGCGTGGTAAAGTGTATAGCAAAATAGCTCCATAATGAATAATGCTTGCTACTCACATAAGGAAGCATGTTTTGTTGTTCAGTGTGCACAAGCAGAGATAACTTTTATGATGCTCCTCTTCATGATGATATTCAGCTAAAGTTGCTGCTCTCAGGCTTAAATGCAACAAGAGTTAGTCTACTTGTGCTAACTGAGCAAAGCGCATGGTATTCATGCCATTTCATACCTTCTCCACCTCGTCCCCTTATTTATTTTTCGCTATCTTCACCGTGTGCAAATTTTTTTATTCCAATGAACTTAACCAGTAGTGTATACACGACGACGTTCCAGCAGGATTATTGCATTTAAAATCAATTGTACTTGCTCACAAGGTTTAGTAGTCACTGCCTGTCTCCCTGCCTGGCTGGGCGCTTAGCTTGTAGTGTTGTTTATTGTTGTTACTAGCCCTGTGTCTACAATAGTAAACAGTAGTGGATTTTTTTTCAAGAATTACAATAATAATTAGCAAGAAGAAGGATCATGGCACCTCCAAAGTAAGTACAGCAATTTTTTCTATGTATTCACAATACGTACATATGTGTATACACACCTGAGTTTGACAGTTTGTTTTGCGGTCACCGTTTAATGTTGTGTAACGGTGGGGGGGGGAAGGAGACAAAAATAGCTGCGGAAATGTTCTGTATGTTTTAGGCCAGCAGAGCATAACGTTCTGTGTTTGCAGATTTGTGAATTAATGTTATGGTGATAACTGGTGATCATTCAAAGTGGAAAAATTTGCGTGTGACCTGGTGACACAGAAGAAGGGAATCAATGTAGGCCATTGCCTCGGGCTGTTGTGGATCCTCGTTCAAAGAGACACAAAGATGTATTTGCATGCATGCGTGATGCTGTATAGCTGCCAATTTTTTTGGCGGCTTAACTGTCCGGATTTTACTGGAAAATTTGGGGTTTTGGGAGATTAAATGTTGCTAGGAAGTTTTGGGCGCGTGTGTCAATAGTTTTTGGGCGTAATCAAGTGACTTCTTTGATAATACATTATATTGTTCTAAAAGTGGTCATTGGACTATATAGGCACACGTGTTGGGCTGTTGATTGTCCAAAATATTTGCTATTTTTTTTATATGGGGAGGTAAGAAAATTTAATATTTGCGCAAGCAACCGGCTGACTGCTGACGTAAGGGAGAAATTACATGAAATAACAGTCTGACATGATATTGATAGCTTGCATGATATGTTTGTATTGATTTGGCTAATTTGTTTGCTATCAGTGGTAGGAGTGTGTGTCAATGGAAGGCCATTATGATTAATGGTATAGCACGTCTAAACTGTTGAGCTTTGATCTTTAAAGTGACGTGACTTGTGCTGAATTATTCTGAGATATTTTCTAGTTTTACTTCCGCTCCTCGTGGATTCCACAAAGTAGCAAATTTTCATGATGAGGCATTCACCTCTGTTCAAATGATATGTAATTAGTGCGATAGGATGAATTGACACCATGCTTCATACACGTGCTTGAGTGATTGAAGGCCGCCGATAGAACTTGAGATCATGACAATAATGTGTACATGGGAAGGCTGATGTTTAGGAGTTTTTGTAGTTTCGCCTTGATGTCAGTTTTAGCTAGCAATAATTATGATGATTTTCCTCTAACGACTGTCTGCATCTATTTTTGTATCGTTTCCTTAAGCGTTTTATGGAAAATGATCCCTGGCGGGGTCGCGGGGTCTGACTTATGATGGTTGTAAAATTTAAATGGCTTTTAAATTAATAATTTTTGTAGACGGAAACAGTTGACACTAATTGGAGGGATAGCAGCAATTGCCATACTGGCTGGTACAGTTGCCATAGTTTTACTGGTACAACATGAAGATTTGTATCCTAAACCGGAATGTGTGGATCCCCTGCAACAACGGCCGCCCTCCGGGACGCCCATGCAAGGATGGGAAAATGCTGCCATCAGTTGTGATGCGCCGACATGTGCTAACATTGGGAGGTAAAAACTGCTCGTTTTCGGACAAAGACGTGAATTTTGATCTTTGAAATTATGTTTCTAAATGCTGTTTGATTTTTTACGATATTGCAGAGGAATATTCCAAAAAGGAGGCAAGACTGCTGACGCGGCCATTGCTACGTTGCTCTGTCAAGGAATTTTCCGATCTCAGAGTATGGGGATTGGTGGTGGATTTTTAATGATGTACTATAACAGAACTACGCAGAAGTCATATGTGAGCTGGCTACCGTACTATAATATTTGATTATTGTGAATTTGAGAATAACTTATTAATTTTGTTGGTCTTATATTTAGGCCATAATTGCAAGAGAAGCCGCACCAGCTGACGCTTACGAAGACATGTTCCACGGGGATCCCAATCTTTCCCAGAGAGGTGGTCTAGCAGTAGGTGTCCCAGGAGAGCTGAAAGGCTATCAGTTGTTGTACAAGAATTTCGGCGGTGGAGTCGAGTGGTCAGAAATTCTACAACCTACGATCGACATTTGTAAAAATGGTTACAAAGTAGACGAGCATACTTACAATGCTTTGGTGGATCAAAAGGAAAATATTCTGAACGATCCAGGGATGGCGGAAATATACATAAACAATGCGACGGGTGATATTTGGCAGCTTGGTGATACAATTAGGAGACCCAAGTTGGCCGAAACATTGGAAATCATTGCGGCTAAAGGGGTAGATGCAGGTGTGGATGACCTTTATAAAGGTGAACTGGCCAAACTGCTGGTGCAGGATATAAAAGATCTAGGTGGAATTATAACTCTGGACGATATGGCAAATTACGAGTACGTTTGGGGTACAACACATTTTTGTCACTTCTATGCATGCAGCTATTCATGTGTCTTTTGGACTAATTTTTCGACTTTTTTAGAGCGGACCTGATAGATGAACCCATAATGGTCAACATTACCGGAGATTATACATTACACGCCATGCCACCACCAGGAAGTGGTGTATTGATGGCATTTATCTTGAGACTGTTGAGTGAATTGTTTGAAGAATATGGACTTACATACATCAAAGGTGGTAGCACAGAAGATATGGTTCAGACTTATCATTTGATTATTGAAGCATTTAAACATGCTTATGCCAAGCGAACATTTATGGGAGATTACTTGAAGGATGACGATATCCGCGAGGAAGTGGAACAAGTAAGTTTTTCACATATTCCAAAAAATAAGAACATCAATTTGAGTTATGAAGTTAACGTGTGCTGTCTTCAATAGCTGATGTACAATTTGACACAATCAGAGGACTATTTGAGAAGCATCATCGACCTTGTGAACTTAAATACCACTTACAACTCACACGAATATTATGGAGCTGAATATTATCAGCCGGAAGACAGTGGCACTTCGCATATGTCCATTGTTGGACCGGATGGTGATGCTGTTTCGTGCACTAGCACCGTAAATCTTTAGTGAGTACCACGAAAATAGCTACGTCAGTCATTGGAAGCCAGAATCTGCAAAAATTTTATCATTTTCATAGCTTTGGAGCCGGCATACGATCGCGCAGCACTGGAATAATTTTGAATGACGAAATGGATGATTTCTCCGCACCGAATATTACAAATTACTTTGGCGTTCCAGCGTCACCGAATAATTTTATTAGACCAGGTATGTAAACCTCTTTGTAGTTTTCAAGCTGCTGCAACAAAGTCGCACATTTGACAGATTTCTCTTGATTTTTTTACCAGGCAAACGGCCTTTGTCGTCAATGACTCCAGCAATTTTTACGGATAGTAAAGGAGATGTAAAACTGGTAGTTGGTGCCGCTGGCGGAACTCGTATTACCACTGCCACAACTCTAGTGAGTCACACTGCAAATAAAATTTTTAATTCCTTCACACATCAGTTCAGAAAACTAATAAAATTGTCAATGAATGATCAGGTCGCATTAAGGAATTTATGGTTTAATGAGACAATTAAGGAAGCCATTGATGCTCCTCGAATACACCACCAGCTTTTCCCTATGGAACTTACTTATGAATGCGGACTGCCTCGGGTATGGTCACCTTAAGTTCTCCTTGTTCAGTTCCTTACTTAAGTAACACTTTTGGTTTGGAATTATCAAAATTATCTTTCTGTCTCACAGGGTATTCTCGATGGTCTGCGCAAACTTAATCACAAAGTGAGTCGAAGCGCTAGTTTAGCAGTCTCCTGTGGTGTTGCCAGAGCCTCCAATGACACTTTGTATGCAAATGCTGACTTCCGTAAGCCAGGAAGTATTGACGGACTTTAATCCAAAGGATTTTGATCTCTTTTAAAAAATAATGGAACGAGAAAGAAGTTTTATAGTCAGTCAGCCTTCAAGTTTTGTGTGCAATAATAGTTAAGTGCTATTGTCCAGTGCCATTTCTTCATAATAATAATAGTAATGCTATGGAGCATGCTGGCAGAAGAGAGAATAATTTCCCAAGATGCTTTTAACTACAACCGATGATGATGATATCTTAAAGAATTACATGAGATTGTTATTATCTATGTATTTCGTATGTGATCATGATCAATCTGGGCATTATTGTAATTTCTTAACGAGGGGTGATGATAAAGAAAAGTATTTTTACGCAAACCAACATTATTTATGTGATTTTCGACATCTGATCTGCAAATTCTCATTGCATTTTATTCACAAAGAGTAGACACGTACGGCGTTCAGTCAATTACACAACTCTATTAGTACCTTATCTGTGAACTACCTTGAAATGGAAATCGAAATAGAATCCTCTGGAAATGAGGTAAATAGATATGTCCATGTTACATTATATTACGTCAAATCACAAGAGAGACACAAGTAAATTACACTGTCCTGATATAGAATTGCTGGAAGGACATGAAAACAACAAAAGGACTCGTGGAGAACCTCATGGGAAGTGCAAAAATAAGATGGAATTTCAATTAGAATGACAGTTTTAGCCATTGTTGGATACTGTATCTATTGATTCTGTGCGTCCCAATTTGTCCAAAACGAGCCACTACTGCTGAGAACGTTTGCGGCTATAATGAGTCCCAATCTGTATAAGCTGCTCCCCTCTCACCTTCACCAATTTAGATATCTTAACGGTGAACTGTACAAAAAATGGGTAATTCATAGTTATTTTAGCTAGACGACTGGATCCGAAAACCAATTGATTTATTGCGTACCTGAACCCAATAGCTGATCACCATGGCATCATCCGGGGTTCTCCAACTTGGATACACTGGTGGCACAGTCATGACAAATTCGACCTCCATGCGAGGTGCTGTATTTTGATCAGGGGCATCAAGCTCTTTTCTTTTGATTAAATCCTGGATGCTATGAACGTCCTCACAATGTTCGGCAAACTCTTTTCTTATCATTTTCACTATTATCGCATTCACAGGCCCCTCCAAGTAATTCTCAATCAGGATGACACCCTTAATCTTTTCGCCTGCTATGTAAGCCTGTTTTCCCAATTGCATGGTGGCAGCCAAATCCGCCGGGCTGGTTGGGCGCTCGCCAGCAGTCCTGATTCCTACTAAAGTCGCACGGCCCGCCCTGGCTTCTACAGGACGCATAAGGGACAAGTCGTAGTATCCCGTCGTGGTTTTCATAACTGCCGAGTCCAGTATCCTCCAGGAACCAGAGACACTACTGACTAGCACGAGATGATGTTGTATCTCAGCCAAGTGACTCTTTAATGAAATTGGAATTTTCGCTTCCTTCAACTCCAGTTTAAACTGAAACTTGAGCATCCCATGTAACATTCGGCTGGGGGCTGTTAAGCCATTCACCGGCCAGTCTACAACAAATGGACAGTCCCGCAACGGTAACGAATGCACTGTTTTCAGGCTAATGAAAATTACTTGCAAAAAATACACATAACTGCTACTTACTTGGTCCAAGAATAGTCGCAGTAGGATTGTGCCGGCTGATGTCAGAAATGGTCACACTTGCTTTCATCTCTTGCTTGCACGGTGGCAGGATAAGTGTCACGAGCTGAACCCAAATTCCTATGACCGTACCAAAAGATTACAACTTTTTAAGACTGAAAGTAGCACAGATAAAATAATGAACGTAAATATTACCATCAAATTTCACCGAATCCTCCTGGACGTTCAGGGTAATTTCACCTTCGATGGCTTTCTTCCAGGTGAACATGTTGGTCTGAGGGAAAATCTGCCCGTCGAATGCAGTTGTTGATGGTTCAACAACTGAAACAACTAAACTCTTAACAATATTCGGTGTAGTTAATCTGCCTCCCATATTATCTGAATCCTTGAGTCGCCTTGCAATTACTGTGTTAGTTGTTGTTAAAAGTGTTAATTTTGGTAATCTAAAGTAGAATACTTTGTTGAAATGCAGAAGTGATCCGCTGTAGTATACGTCCAAGTCACCAGTCAACTGATGAATGTAGTCACCGTCTTTCATTCCTTCGGATATCATTACTGTTCAATGCGTACCTCAAGAAGAAGATGACGGTGAGGCAATGACGCTCAATGAAACTTCTTTGATGAATGTTAACTGTAACATCACCCACATCAGCTTTTAATCAAAGCAAACGCCCGTAGATACATCTTTCAGGACGTCTACAAATCCACAAAGAGTTGCGACACACAGAAAATCAAATCAGACCCATGAATTGGGGTTTATTGCATATAGACTCCGCTCAAAAAAACCCTTCTTCCTTACCTTCTTGTAACTCTAGAATACCGACAGCGATATCAGGTTCAATGAGTTCTATGCTCTAGTTGTAGTAACTTCAGTCAAACTCAATCATCATGGAAATCCCACGTGTCTTTGCTATACATTCATTTACCTAGTAGTGATTTATTTCCATGGTTATCTGGAAAAGCCTCCACATTTTCCCCCTTGCATTTTACATTCATTTTGCACATTTTCCTTGCCGTAGCAACAACTGCAGATACATGCTGCCTCGGTGGTCATTTTGCCAAAGTTATGTTCACAGTGTTCTGAAAAATTGAGCCGCGCAGTACCACGGTCACTACACTGGCTAAGTGATGGGTTATGTAAGTTATTCCACTTAAAGCTATTATTCCAGCTCTGAATTTTCCGGACATTGGAAATTTCCGGATCATGCTATAGATACCCAGGGGAAAGTATTGCGAAGCCCTGTAGAATGAAATCATTGCTTCAGATGGGAGAATCTTCATTCTCATTTGCAACTGTGTCCATTTTCTTCCCGGAAAAAGCTCTGTGTAGAAAAGAGGAAGCAGTAAACAAAGTTGTGGCCAACAATAATTACGTCTATATTTGCTCAGTTAATAATTGAAACAGTAGACTATGTCCACCCTCACAATCTTACAGGATTATTACCCGTACGTCATCCTTGATTTCTTAATCTGTAGCTCTTCTAAAGGAAATTATTCCCTCAGCTGACATAACATCCAATAACACGCCCACATATGAGTCACTTCAGGGAATCCCCAGCCCTGTGTTGTTCATCCATTATTATTTCTTCATCTCTACTTACATATGTTAATTCATTGCTTCTTTGTGACTCATTAAAATGCTTTTGATGGCAGTAATTATTCATGTTGGTTATGTGATAGCTTTTTCCGTAGAATATTTCTTTCTCCCCCTCTCTTCCTCTCGTCCAACTCACCGAGGTTTTCCACACTGCCCGATCCTCAGACGTAATTAGTTTTTCCTCTTTGCTCAACCCGTGCCAGACTATAAAATATCACTAGTAAACTGCATTAGTGTTCACCAAGACCTGTCTGAGGACTCTATAGCTTTGTGAACAAACTTGAGCACTACTTTGGACACACGACCCGGATTTCTCTCAGTCATACACTGGGATGGGAGGTAGATTGACTAAACCCGATTTAACAGCTTCCATAGCCACTCAAGAGTCAACATCTGCATTCGACGGGGAGCTTCTCCCTCGGACCAACTTGTTCACCTGGAAGAAAGCCATTGATGGTGAAGTCATTGTGAACGTCCACGAGGATTCTGTGAAATTTGATGGTAATATTAACTTACCACTTTGTCCACTCATTAAGTCACATTTAGTTTCATCCTTATAAAATCTTTTGGTATCAGGAATTTGGATACAACTGGTCACACTCACCCTGCCCCCGGGCAAGCAAGACACAAAGGCAGCTGTAACCATCTCCGACATAAGTCCACACAATCCTTCCACAAGCATCGTTGGACCAAGTAAGTAACATTTTCCATATTTCTCAATTACCAAAACTGCATTGTTATAAAAATCAACTTTTTATGGCCCTAGAAAGTAGCTTGAAAACCTCAACGCGAATTTTGCGGGGCACGTTGAAGCTCCAGTTTAACTTGGAGCTGAAGGGAGCAAAAGTACCGGTGTCATTCAGGAGTCATCTGGGTGAGATACAGCATCATCTCGTGTTAGTAAGTAGCACGGGCGGTTGCTGGAGGATTTTGGATTCAAAAACTATGAAAACCACCACGGGCTGTTACGACTTGTCACTTATTCCTCCTGTACACGCCCGGGTGGTGCGGGCAACTTTGGTAGGAGTGAGAGATGACAACTCATCTTCAACTAGTCCGGACTTGGAGGCCACGATGCAACTGAAAAAACAGGCTTATATTATAGGCGAAAAAATTACGGGAGTGATCGTGATTGAGAATTATTTGAAAGAGCCAATCATTGACATCACAGTGAAAATTACCAGAAGGGAGTTTGCTGAACGTTGTGGAGACTTTCAGGGGATTGAGGATGCGATTAAAATGAGGAAGCTTGATGTTCCACATGAGAATATTACAGCGTCTCGCATTGAGCTCGACTTTGGCATGACTGTTCCCCCGGTGTATCCGACTTGGAGGACGCCCGACGATGCCATGGTGATCAGCTATTGGGTCCAGGTATGTATAATAAATCAAATCATGCTACTTTTATGCTGCAGGATTCCTTTCTCGTCGAATAACTGAATCACTCAATTTTTCTGTACAGTTCACCGTTCAGACATCTAAATTCGTCAAGGTGAGAGGAGAGCAGCTTATACAGATTGGGACACATTACAGTAGCAATCCTTCTCAGCCGTAGTTGTTTGTAGCTTACTTACTTGAAACGGTAGAAAAATTAGAACTGTAATTAATTTAAAAGTAACCACAAAATTTATTTGTTCATAAATTATTCAATCGTCGTCATCATGTGTTGCTGAATACATTGCTTGGAATGCTATCCGAGCCTGCTGTGCCATTGACATGTCATGTTCCTCATTCTTACTTTCCTCACTGATTCGACCAGAGGATGACCGCTCCAGCTTGTCTGTTCCATTCGCCACGTCACATTCATGATGATCGGCCATATTAACGCCAGCGGAATCCACATTATCCTTATAAATTTCTAGCTTGTACCAAAATATATCCCTTGGAGTGACTTGAGTAAAAAATGCAATGTAATTCCCGTTCGTTTCCTTGGGCACATGTTGATGACCTCTGTCCCGACATTCTGACACATGGGACAAATTCCCCTGTCGGTCCATCGTTACCAAAGCATAGCAGAATTTATAAACGGATGCTGCAATCTTCAGATCCATAAAGTCACCCGATTTTCGTCGGACGTAGTCTTGATTGGTGAGTGCTGCGGCTGAACTTCGTTTCTTTTTGGAACCCAAGGATATGAAATAGCTAAACCTTGTCCGATGTTCCCAAACTTCATGTCTAATCTCTTCGGCATGGTAGATATTCTCAAAGAAAATTACGGACAACATGGAAAATAAGTCCTGAGGATAGCGAAAGTTGCTACTGGGTAACGCTAGTTCTTGATTTCCAACTGAGAAAGTACATACACGGGGTGTAGAGCATAGACCGAGGTATTCGAGACTGCTATTGGTGTTGCTGTTGTTGTTGGAAGCGTTGATATTCGTTAGAGTTGATACGTTGTAGCAACAGGATTCAACTACGAAGGTCCTCTTGAATTCTAATTTGTAGTCACCATCAGGCATGACGAATGTTCCAACGGGCACGAGCCAATTCCACACCGGAGAACTTTCAGGTTTGGGCCAGACGAGAAATACCAACGTTTTTACATTCGTTCTTCCTCCATCCTTTTTCGAAAAATTCACGACAGTCAGCTCTGAATCCTTGCGCCTGAAGATAAGAGAAATATTAATTTTGTAAATTTCAGCAAAAACTCCAAGTTCAAAGTAGGATCCCGGAATCTTGTCTTTCAATAGGTCTGACTTGTACAACTTGGCAATGTATTTAGTGCCGGCATAAAGTGCATCCCGATCGATTCCCCTTTTCCTGTAATACGTCCTAAGCTGATCTTGATACTTGTTCAGATGTTTTTCCAGCGTGACATATTTATAAATCTGCTCTCTCATCTTGTAAAAGTTCGTCTCGTCGCCCATAGTGGCCTGAGCTAATGCTCTATAAAAGCTGTCGCCATTATCCGAGTTGCCCTTTATCGTGTACTGCTTTCCATTAATGACCAATCGAAGTTCAGGTGGATTCACTTTCCCGAAGTCCTTCCAGTTCGTCACGTTCAGCATGGTCGCTATGGCATCGGGAGCTTTTTCCTCATCATTTATATAAGTGAATGAGTCCGACGGTGGATTGGAAATTTGTGGATTTTCGAAGAGCCAGTTGAGTATCTTGATGGCATTTTTCCGAAATTTGTTGTCGTCCGGGTGAGTTCCATTGGCCGCTTCAAGACTGGTCGGCACATCGGCATTGTCCGTTTGAACAGGTGTACTTTCTCGTTGTTGTTGTTGTTTGTACTTATTGCCATGTCTCCCACCAGTCGTTTCGGACTGTTTTTCAATTCCAAAGTAATTTCCTCGTTCGGCATCCTCATGGAAGTAGCTTCGTCTTCGGCTGGGTTTTGTTAAAGTCAGAGTTGATTTTTTCAGTGGGAATCTTAACTTTGGTCCGCTTTTAATCCGTTGTGGATTGTTCTGCGCGTTCATTTTTCCAGTTGATCCAGTTTTCTAGTCCAGATTTCCGCACAGCTATGGATTTGCTACAAACTAAATAGTTGGCCCATTCTTCTAAAAATTCTACATTTGTTTGCCAGTACAGTTCTAATTTCGTTTTTTTTTTAGCTGGTGCACAGGACAACGCCATGTTTTTCTAGAATCCGTTTTCACATTCAGCCGGCCATTGAAACGAGCATCTGTTGATACTTGTGTTCATTTCAACTGCCCGCTGTTGTTTGCTTCAACAGGCGTTAGATGGCGTTCCAATGTCTTCGGCTCAGAATGCTATTACATCGTGCTATGTCAACAATGCCAAAAGCAATTCGACTCAATCGTTTTACTGCCAACAATAAACACCTGCAATAAAATGCTAGCGAGCAGTAAATTTGTCACCTGTTAATGCATTTGCTTTCATTCAGGATGCAGAAAGGAAAAGTGCATTGGTTTACATAGCCAAATCTATAAAAATTTGTTCGCGTTGCAACCAACTTAACTCAGACGCACGCTAGAGTCATGTATTCGTTACCGGCGAACATTCTAATGAACAACCCGTAGCCTCTACCTAGAAGCATAGCGAAACAAATGATTGGGATATGAAATACACAATAAAGTATTTTAAATCTAAATTATTACATGGAGCTTAGAATAGCCTGCTGGACTGACTGAGAAAGTTAAGGACAGCTGTGGGGAGTCCCCTCACATTGTAACTCGCATTTGTAACGTTTACGTGTGTATGGAAGGAGAAAGAAACTACAACGAGGATGTGCGGGTACAGCTCGTATAAATATATACATAAGTTACAATATTGATCCAAACGGGGAGAGTTGTAATATGGGAGAAAGCTGCTGCTGCTGCCGCTACTACTACAAGAAGAGACGGTTGGAATAGCGAAGAAAGAAAAGATATAACCTGTAACTCCCACCCAGTTCAGTTCAGTCTTACTTAAATCGACCAGCGAGTTGTTCCTCTCTCTTTCTCTCTCCCTCTCTATATTTTTCGACTGCCTGCCTCTCTCTCGCTCCATCTCATCAATAATAATAACAAATACAACAAGCTCCGGCTTCCCCATAGTTTTCACAACATAAAAACAAAAGAAAAAAATTGAAGAGGACAGAACAACTTGTAGCTCAAAGGCAGCACAAAAATTCTACATAAAAAGAGCATATTGTTGCGGCTATTGTCAAGCGGAATAAATTATCCTGAAAGTGAATAAAAACGGTGCTTTTTATACGGAAGGATCCTTGCCTCAAGTGTAACAAAAATAGTTCGTATAGTACGAGGGGAGAAAACTGCTGTGGAATCTTCTTGCCGGGGAGAAATAATCAATCAGTCCTCATTATTATTAAAATATTCTACTAAGAGTCCAGTCAGTGTGAGAATGTCACCAACACTCGCCTCATTCCTTGCATTTGTACTCGTTGTCCAAGTTGTCGTCGGTATACCTCCATACTTCTACGATGGATATGCAACTGACGGTCAGTAATAATACTATCTCTCTTTCTCATTTTCACATTATTTTCAATACCATTTCTCTCCCCCGTCTGTCACGTCGTCGTTAAGTTCTGCGTCATAACTTTCAGTTTTTTGTACCTCCTGCTGCAAATAAGGCGGAAGTTTGCATAGAGGGAAAAAAGTATGGTACAACTATGACTGACGTATTCATTAAAGTACCAACAGTAGCAGCAGTAGGACGAACTTGATGCCATTCAAGTTGTTGCAGGCTTATATGCAACTTGCTCGTCTTTTTGGATTTAGGGACTAAAAAAATAATGCGATTTTCTCTGTGAAATTCTCCATGAAAAATGTGTGGGTTTTCAAGGAGAAGAAGACGAAGAAAAATTAAATTATTTTATTCATACAAACCCTTTTGTTGTTACAGTAGCACAATACCAAGTAGTACTTTCTCCACCGCTTCTCCTTTCACTCTCCCAACTTTATTTTCTTTTTGTACAACAGAAAAAAGGAGGCAATACGTCTTGTTGTATTATGCCGTCAACTTTGCTTTTGACAAGGAATTTTTTACGGACCTTCCACACATAGCCAGTCAGGATTCAACATGATAACTTGAGCTGCTCATTTGAACCTAAATTTCACATATTTTCAGCCGCTGTACAGAATGAGCCGACAGGGCCATTTAATGCACATCTTCTCTAGATTTTCCCTACGTTCATAAATGTAGCCATAGGGCACATTTTTAGCAGATTGTTTCCACCAGCATTTTCATAGCCTGGGAATAGCAGCAGAGTTATGGTGAGACGAGATTTTTGAATGGCATACTTTTAGAAAAATGTGGTCACCCGGTCTGCTAGCAATAATGAAAGCTGGATGGGAAATGGGAATGATAATTACTATTGGAAATGAAGGACGACAAGTGAGTGTAGGACAGCAGTGAAAGTTTAAAAGTTGTTCATTCTGGTCACGAAAATGATGTTCCCACATGCGAGACGAGCTCTACTCACATGAGTCCTTTACATGCATCCACACACTCTTGTACATCTCACATACACTGTCATCATCAAAACCTTATCTGTTCATCACGCAAGTAAACACTACAAACTTTTGTGTCTACTGGCCGTCGTCTGTCTCTAATTTTTCTCCATTCTTTATTCATTCAGTCTGTCCTCTGTCCGCTGCTGTTATTTCTTACCCAATAGGGCAGCCAGCAGTTGTTGTATACGCAGTAACTTTTTGCAATTCTTTTTTCGTAAATGCTATGTAAGTTGTATGCGGGATAAGAGTGCCAATTATAGTGGACTACTACTACTACTACTGAACTCAAACCAACCAGCTAAGGCTGGTTTGGATCATAATTAAATGTACTCCACCATATGTTCTAGTATTCCCTTTAAATTAGCTCAATATTATGCACCACACATACTCCCAGCCATTGACTACTGTCCCGTCTTCTTTTAATGTACGCTGCTGCTGCTGCTGCTGCTCATGTCATTGAATTACATTTATTTTTCCAAAGCTCCAAAATGTCATTCGTTCCCTGGACGAAATTAAATGCTTAAAATTACATTCATCTCAATGCTCCGAAGGCACGAACACACACACGTGCTCAGCAGTTAAATTCAAGGTAGCTGGAAATTAATTAAGTGAAAGCAGATGGTGAACAACTATTCACAGTCTGTCGTCATCATTCCCAGCCCTTGCTTAATGGAAAACTAAGTTCAGTTTTGGCCTCTTCTGTCCAGCATAAGCGGACAGACAGGGTCCACAAGACAAGTGTATAAAAAGGGCGAAGGTCCGAGGCGGGTGTTACGGAGAAGCAAAAAAAATGTAGAAAAAATGGGACGGGAAAATGCAAGAGGAAAAGGAAGGAGGAAATAGCTGGAGAGAAAGAGGTCCAACATTTTTCCAGAAGAGGAAATAGTTGCTTATAGAAATCGAAAGAAAATGGATGAAGATGTAGAAAAAAAGAGGCGATTTCCTCCTGTCTTCTGTTCTCTATAAGGAAGACATGGGCAATCGACGGCGGATGATAGCAAACATATTCCCAATGTGTTGAAAAGTCAGAATTTATCTACGCGTTGGCTTCTCCCTTACGTACGTACGTGTGCGTTGTTCATCTCCTCCGCCTCCTCCTCCTTGGTGGGTGATCGGTGGAGCTTATGGTTTATTGCTCAAACTGTTCTCATCACGTATTTTTTCCCATATGCCTAGCTATACCTCCTTTGTAACATATGGCTGGAAAAAAAGTATTTTCCTTCACTTTATGGCCGCTCATATTATTATCCCTTTCCTTGTCCAGTTTTCATGGATTCTTGCCTTTTCAAGTTGGGAAAATAAGACAGACAGTGTCATAGTCTATTTCTCTTTCTCTCTCTCTCACACACACAAGTACTGAATCCTGTGAATGGAATGGACTGCTGAGCAGAATTATTCTACAGGAAAATAAGGAAACTGCATGGAGAAAGCGATGGGCCGGCCAAAAGTGTTCGTGAGGGGGAAAGAGATAAAATTACTTTCTCCTTACGTGCATGCCTTTTCCAACAAGCGAGGCTGAATACTCATGTGATAAACAAAAGAAAAAATCGATAAATGGCATTTGTTCCTCCAAAATTTTCAATGTGGTGCTGTTCAAGCAAACAAAGAAAGCATGGCCTGCCATTATTTTTCTGGACTTTGATCATGAGATTTTACCATCTTGATGATAAGATTCAATTTGAACCTTGAGGCTTGTCATCGTTGTTGTTTTTGTTACGGCGTGAGTTCTTCTTATGAAACCCTGTTGCTTCTACGGAATAAAATATTATGGACAAGATGTAAACCTGTTTTCATTGCCCAAAGTCTTCCCGTTCACCTTCATGTCGTCCCGTCCGTATTGTAAACATAATTACGTAAAATGGAATTATAATTCTTGCTTGCTTGGTATAGAGGCTCCAGTCCAAATGCACTTTTTTTAATGCTAACGACCTCAAAGACCGAGGAAATAGCTCATGCATAAATTAT
>JAQFYD010000361.1:0-20470 GCA_034694225.1 Bourletiella hortensis | reverse complement strand
CATCATGTTTAAAAGGAACGGCGCCTTAGCTAGAACAATAACAAAGACTAGTAGCAGGAGCATAAGATTGAAGAGTCATTTTCATTATTATTTGTTTCTTTCCATCATCTTCATCTCCTGCTACTACTCCGCCTTCTCACAAACAGTCTCCCGTAAAGGGGTCATAATAAAGAGAAGAGGTTTTTCACTATGTCCGGTTAAAGTTTTTTTCTGCTTCGTCATGTATCGGAGACATCTGCAGGCTGAAAAAAAAGTTGATTATTGAAGTAACCTGTAAGGCATTGTTAAAAGTTTTGGAAGGGCTTAAGGAGCTAGCGGCAGGAGCTAGAATAATGCGTATGCACTATATAAATGTCTGTGTTCGTTTACGGAGACAACTTTTGGTTATCATAATGGTGAGTTTTTGCGAGTGTGGAAGTATACATCTGAACGTGAGCACAAAGTATCCTATGGTAATGTGGAGCACACGAAGTTCCTGTAAACTTACACCCTTATTGTATCTAGTATGCGTATGAGTTGCAAAGATTAGAAAAACTCCTGCAAGATAGAAGAGACTCGCTCTCTCTCACTCATATACTCACAAAATCAGGCTTTCCTCAAGACGTGGTTGTAAATCTTGTGGCGCAAACTTAACAGGAGAAATGTCAATTAGTTTTAATGTGAGGTGGACGCAGGGTTATACGGACTTGCTCATCCTTTCATTCTTATACGGTAAATGACTGTATAGAAGAAGAAGAAGTAGTCGTCGTAGTAGCTCATGTTCTTTATCTCTGTATGAGCAGAACAAAATTTTCTTGTATGGTTAAACTATACGCATAATCATAATAATCATAATACGAATGTAAGTCTAGTCCCTCACAACAGGAGTTTTTCATATGAACGCGTATAGCAAGCTAGACATTACACTGAGAGGGAATGAGCTCATGCACATCTAGACGGCCTTTCACGGGAATAAGTCCAGTAAATATTCACCACTGAAATTTATGTAGGCGTCGTCATCATCGTCCTCTTCTACTTCTTCTTTATCTTCATATACACAAACATAGAGCTACACATTACGCTTTTCTGTTTCCTTCCATAGCCCCAGAAGGATTTGAAAGAGCGAGATGAGAGAGAAAGGGAAGGAAATAATCGCGTTGAAAACAAGGCCCTTACTCAATTTCCAGGCTATGATCATCAGTGTCAAAGCAAGATCTTATTTATAGGTCTAACCTCGGATTTTTTCCACCCTTCACATTTGTAGCTTTCGTGATTACCAACCATCTATGCTGCAGATAAATAATCTCCCACGGCACCTGCTTCTCTCTCCTTTCATCTCTTTCCTACCAAGGAAATTTCCAAGCACATGCACATGATTATATCATGAAATTTTCTATTGGAATAATGATATTATCACTGAATATTATTATTAATAATAACAAAGATGCTTTTCTTCACTCCTCGTAATGCATATGACCCGTCGTCATACTCATAGCTAGCTACTATAAGAAGGCTGTCATTCCACAGGTGAAATTTTACTGGACGTGACAAAGCCTTACCGATGGACATTTGCAATGGTTCATGCATGCCAGACCCTCAAGTGATGCGAAGGGACTATTTTTTTTCATTGTTTCCGAATCCAATTATTAGAATGGCAATGGATGTTAATGGCATATTGTATATTCGGACGGTGCATATGAAATTGAGGTCCAGAATGATAATAATGTTACATGTGGAGGGGAAGAGGCAGCTGGAAAAAAAATAATTATTTTGTAGTGTGAAAAGCCCCGCTAACTCTCCTCTCTTGTTCGTCATAGGTCCAGCATTACATTTTCGTGATACAAGCGCAGGATACCGGGCATCTAAGCCTTTCCTCCACGACGACTGTCTACTTCAACGTCCTCGATCTTAATGATAACACTCCAATTTTCGATCCCATGAGCTACAACCGAGAGGTTTATGAGAATGCCTCCGTGGGGAGCTCCATAGTAACGGTCACCGCGACTGATTTGGATTCGGGTAAGTGGATGGATGGATGGATGGGTAGATGTAAAGGTGATGAGCCAAAAAAGTCTTTAGCAAATGATAGTGGTAAAGGGGATGCGGTGGCGGTGATGATAGTAAAAGCGGTCGTAAATAGGGCTTCAAAGAGGAAAACCTTGTGTGACGTAGTTTTTATGACATTTGGAAATGAAAAGAGATAAGATGAAAATGAATGTTGTATATCTGTTTATATGCCTACCTGATGGCAAATATGACGAGGGTTGGTTATGCACTACGCACGAAGGGTTCCATATAATAATAATAATATTTCCACCTTATCTCTTAGGTTTAAATGGAAAAATCACATACTCCATCGTGTCAGGCAATGATAATGATGTATTCGAAATCCTGGAGAATGGCACAATCTCAACAAAGGCACTCCTAGACCGAGAGACGAAGCCATATTACTCTTTGATTGTCCAAGCTTCAGACCTCGGACCTGAAAAGCAACTGTCCTCCACTGTCCAGGTAACCTGCCGCTTTCATCAGCATTCCAAGCCGGCACGTTTTAACAATGAATTTCATATGCAAAAAATTTCATCTATATGCATTGCTCATACAGGTGAGCATAGTCCTGAAGGATGTTAATGATGAGGCCCCTGTTTTCGCCTCTCCAAATGTAACCTTTGTCACGGAGAATTCTCCAGTGAATACTGTTCTACTGGCCGTCAAAGCTATTGATAAGGACGAAGGAAGAAACAGCTATGTTGAGTACATTTTGAACAATGAGAAATCCACGTTTACCTTGGGACCTGTTGATGGGCTCTTGCGTGTTACTGGTCCCATTGATCGGGAAATAACACAGAATTATACATTAAAGGTAAGAATGCTGTTTTCAGTTCTGAATGGCTATTCTAGAGTATTATCATATTACGTGCACATGTGGATGACAAAACAGCCAAGAATGCTTTCAAAACGAAAGTGTAGGGACAGCGGGGAAAAGGCACAAGGAGAGAGAGAGAGAGAGCTTTGTGTTTGATTGTTACTATTGTCATTATTATGAATGTTATAAAGATTACCGCCAAAGACCGTGGAGAGCCTTCGAAATCAACGCAACAGGAACTTACGGTCCGTGTCATGGATGCAAATGACAACAGCCCTGTGTTTGACCCCCGCCAATACAGTGCAGCCATCCCTGAGAATTCTTCAATAGGAATGAGCGTATTGCAGGTACGAATAGAATTTTTCCTCATCCATTCTGTATAGTCTTGAGTGATTTATGACGAAGAATATTCCTGTCAGGGTGAATTTAGTAATAATAACTCGTTGCCATATCTACACCCTTACTCAGCTTCGTAGTTTATGATGGTGGTTGTTTTTTTACTCATGCATTAGGTCTCTGCTACTGACATGGATGAAGGGATGAACAGCCAAATACGGTACTTGATCATGTCTGGAGATCCTAACCGGGATTTTAGTATTGGAGAGGACTCTGGAGTTCTACGTGTGGCTAAGAGTCTCAATTATGAGCGTAAAAAGACCTACACATTGACCATCCAGGCTGAGGATTCCGGAGAGCAGGTATGACGAATTTATTGAGTGTCGTATATAAATTATAGCTTTTCTCAGAATTCCTCCATACAGCTGCAAAGCATTCCTTGTGGATGTTCTTCTAGTCAGCACAAATGTTTACGGAGGCGTTAAGTTGACTGTGTGTGAGAGAGAGAGGGAATACCGAACAAATCGTTTAAAAAGTAATAAATAATTTTCAGGCTCGCTATGACATGGCAACAGTGACAATTCATGTGTTGGACATAAATGACAACCCACCAAACTTCCTTGATTCACCCTACTTGGCCTTTGTTCGTGAGAATATGATGACACTGCCAACGGCCGTGTTGACGGTGAAAGCATATGATGCGGACAGTGCAGCAAACAATCATCAGGTGCGCTACTTGATGAAAGATGGGGACAAGGGATCATTCCGTGTGAATACCACATCTGGTGAAATTACTGTGCATCGAACCCTGGATCGGGAGCGGCAGTCAGAATACATGCTGACAGTTGTGGCCATGGACACAGGTCAGTATATAATTATGCATTCTCCTACAGTCCTGTGGTTCTGTCTTACACTGGGCTCCAGGGCACTTGTATAAAATTGGGATGCACGAAAAAATTGCGTTTGGCTACTTTTCTATCTCAACTTCCATTTAATATGCACGTAACCTAAAACTTGTTCCCTTTTATGTTTCTTTTCTTACTCACCCTTCATCTTAAAACAAGGGAGTCATAAGGGCTGAGAGGAATTTCAAATATTATGAAGGAGAAAAGCGTAGGCAGCAATGAAGATTTTCGGTTAGCAACAAAGTTCATAAATTAAGTTCATTGTGCACGTATGTGTCTTTACAGTGAGACAGAGAGAGAGATAGATAGAAGGTAGGGGTGCTGCTGCTACGATGGTTCCTTACTTACTTACTATGAAACTGATTACTTTACCTGTTCCACTACCAGTAACTACTTCAACTTGCTCCTACAGTGGTCATGTACATACTTCCATTGGTTATTTTTTGCCCAAACTGTAATAATATGAAATGGGAACTAGTGAAAACTGTAGGAAAGCGTGTAGCATTCAAGTTATCCACATTCGATGTTGGCTGCCGGCTATTTTTCCTGCATTATTTATAACCTCTTGTGCGGCTATAAGTGGCGATAATTCATTCGGAACCACGCCATGGATATCAGCATCCGATGCAACTGGTCCTGTCTCTATCTCTCTTACTCACCATCCTCTGAATCTCTCTACGTAAAGCTCTTTCGCTCTCGTTTACTCTCATTCCGGAGGGACGGAGAGCAACGACGTGCTCAGTACCCTCTCCAGTAATAAAGAAACAGAGAAAAGAAAAGAATTTTTCTCATTCACCAGATCATGTTGACTACAATAGATGATTTGTTACTTATCCGTTGTTTCTCCTCCGCCACCGCCGCCAATCTAATCTCCCTTTCATTATCACCACGGAGCGGGTAACGAGAATTACATTATTGTTATTATTATTTCTCCTTATTATCCTTCGCCTCACTCAGTCAGTTTCTTCAAAATGACTCTCCAATAAGAACCTTTCCCCTGTAGAATTTCACAGAAGAAAAACTTGGCAAGTTATCCCACCCAAAGGTGTCTTAATGGACAGGACGGATGGAGGAGAGGCGACATCATTTTTTGAATTAGTCATGTTCATGCGTATACTTGCATTAGAATTTGCTCACTGTCCGACTGGACAAAGGAAGTTGGAACTAGTACGAGCTGGGCACGCAATGTACTCGGTAGTGGGAGATTTTTAGCATGAAAAAAAGACTAATTAAATAAAGGACGTAGAGGGTGCACGAAAAATTGGTGAATCGTGAGATTTTTGCCAGCCAGTAACCAACTGCGGTAATTAGTATATGTTCAAGCTAGAAATACTTCATTAATTTGTATCCCCCTATCTTCTCTCTCTCTCTTGAGCTCTTTCATTATAAAAGAATCACCACAATGTTCCAAGCTCTGTATGTGCATGTTAGGGCAGCTTGAGATACATGCACGGACACATTGCTACTAATGTAACTCTCCCTCTTTCTCACTGTTTCACGCTGCAAAACGCTAATCAAGACTATGGGTTTCACTGTCTGGTCCATTTCTTATATTCACAATAGTATTACCACACATGTTAGGAGAGACCATAGTGAGAAGCCAAATGAGAGAATCAAGTGGTGGACTAAAACAAGTGTAGCAGAAAAACTGCTTAAACAACCCATGGGTATAATACACCCTCTTCTCCCTTCACTTGTTCTTTTTCTTCTACTTCGTATAAGCTGCTACTTTTTCTTATCCAGCGATAGTTTGTCTCCAATTTATTATGGCTGAAAGGAGGGTCAAAGACCTGCAAAGAGTCATAATTTTTGCCCGCATCTGATACACATATTTCCTGAGTCCTTGTGATCGTATTATTCGCTGCAATAACAACTACAGTACTACTTATTACAGTGTAGCAATAATGTGAACTTACTTGAGCTTGCTGTAGTAACTCCGGCTCTGTTCTTGTATATACTTGTCTCTATCTTATATTATATATGCTAATAATGCTAAAGGGGATAAGTAACCTCCGTGGAAGCTAAAAGGTGTGTAACACACACGACGAAGACGCTTCTCCTTTATGGTCACTACAACAGCAGTACAAGTTACTGGTTAGGGGATCAATTTTTACTTAACCTTTACCATCATCATGAGATTTCTAATCGACACATTAAGCAAGCAGCATATTATACCATAAGCATAAGAAAGAAGCCTAAATGACGGTGACTGCGGTAGCTTGCCGCTTACCTCTCCACATGAATCACATGCTCCGAACAAGGCCTAGTAAATACCTTGGCTAATTGGTGTCAACGAGCAAAAATATTTTTTCCTTCAACATCCAACTTGTTCCTCCTTTCTTGACGACAATAGAGAAAATGAGGAGCAGGCATAGCAACAATAACAATAACATGTTTCTTTGCATATGCCTTGGTTTAAAGAAGATGATGATGATGATATGCGATCAGGATGAGGCACCCAATCTGGTTTTCATTAGCATTCTGTCTGTCAACGATTGAAATTCAAATGATGCTCATAACCGAGTGACATGAAAGGTTAAAGGTAGGATATTTTTAATGAAATTGGCCCAGGATAGCAATACAGAGATTGGTCGCCAAGGCGCGAGCAAATTGTGCAGGTGTACACAGTACCACAAAACAACAAGAGAGCAATATTGGCTTAACTTGAGAGATATGTTTGAATTATTGTATGCGTGCTGGAGGTGGTGGTGGTGGTAAGGCTAACCTAAGGAAATGAAAAGGAGCTTCTCATAAGTGCGTATCTAATGAACCAACCATCCGAAAAGGTATGAGTTTCATATTATCATATAGAAGAAACATGAGAATGAACAGGTGAGAGGCGAGTTCTGAACTGGTCTCTCTCCCTCGGTAACGTTAACCAAAAGGGTACAGGAGCATAAAACGTATTATAGCAAAATCCATCAGTGGTCAGAGAGGACTAGTGTGCAGTCACACTATTATTATTGTTGTTGTTATTATTATTATTACGAATTCCATTTACCTTTTTACACCGGAGAATTCATTAAGCTTTTAGAGATCACGTTGGCACAGCAGTAAAGAGATAGAACTGTAACCATCTATATTTGATATCACTTAAACAGGCAAGATATGAATTCATCCAATTGTTTTTACTTTTGCTACCCTGTGAGATATTCTTTTAGCAACGATGAGGGTCTATTGTGAACAAATATCTACGGCATTCCTTGCTTACGCCGTGGTTAGTCTGGAGGACATGAGCTTGCCTTAGCATAACATCTGAATGCACCAAAGTTATTATTAATTATAAAAATGAAAGGTTGCGAACCTCAAAATCCATCTAGCTAACTACTACACTACAATGAGCTGTTTTGAATGAAGAAATTATGATCTCGTTAGCAAGTGAGCTGCTTGGTTTTGTCTTCTCTTGTCCTTTAATCTGATTCTGGGAAAAAAAGTTGAGGGATATGAGAGTAGAAAAAAACAAGCGGACCAGTCACACACAATACAGTGAGACAAAAAGTTTTTAGTAGGAGACTTCCTCAGACACAAGGTGGTCATGCGATCAGTCTTCTGTACATTTGATGAATTTTGGTATGTGTCCATCTGCACACAAACAGTAGCAGTTTTATATGGTGTTACATGAGACTTTTTTCCTAGTGAACCATGGAAGTAAGCAGAAGCTCCGTTCCATTTGAAATCATGTCTGTATAGTGGTAGCAATTCTAAAAAACAGAAGCTATCTCACGAACGTGAATATTAAGCAGAAACTAAAAGGACAAAAACCATCATAATAAGGAACTTATGCTACGAGTATGAAACTTCCACTCGCTCAGCTTGAATTTTGTATGTAAAGGCTGTGAAGAATCATGTTGCTGTATAGTTTTAATTTGAAATTAGAAATATTCTGAGGTGAGATAAAAATAATGGATACGGAAAGTGCTGGCAAGTTCCAGATATGGCTGAGGCAGCTCTGTGTAATGTAATAAGGATGGTTGTACAGTAAAGGAGAGCGGTAGGAGCAGAAATAATAATAATAATAAAATGTGCCCAAAGGTGGGCGGAGATGGTAAGGGGTTCAGAAATAATCATCTCATCAATTCCCACATCCCCGCCCCTATTTCGTTCCTCCGAAAAACAGCTTGACCCCTATAGTTTTCACTTGTTGCTTTATTTACCCAACATTACCATGGTCCCTTACTATCTTACCGCGTGCGGAAGAGAAAAAACGATTAATAATTATTATTTGGACCATCATGTTCCATTTTCATATGACGGTAAACAGGAAGAGATGAATCTTGATGCGTAAAATGTATGTCGGTACACATGGATTTAAAAGTAAAGAGTAGTATTTGCAGTTAATGTCCGAGAGGTCAATAACAAATGTGTAGATTATGAGAGCTATGTAGAATGATTATGAGTGGGAGGAGGATGAGAAGGAATTGATTGGGTGCCGCAACAATAATATTGGCTGAAAAAAGGATGATGATGATCATCATCATTTCATTATTATGTGAAGGAATGGCAAAAGAAGGTGGAAATATGTGTGTTGCTTGCTGTAACTTCAATGATGATGATGATGATACGATGATCAAAGATTCAGACCAATAAAATTATTCGTGACATGGGTTTCACATGGAGGAGGAATGAGCAATAAGGGAGAAAGAAGGAGAGAGACAGAGGTAGCTATAGAGAGAATGAGATAGCTTTGCTATGTAATATTAAAGGTCAGGTTGTTTAAGATGGTTTCAGGCCGAACTCTTATGGTTCGTTTCCCACGAAATGAGAATACATGTATGTAAAAAGGGTGGTGAATGGAGACTGACCTGGAGGTGGCATTCAGACTTTGTTCATTCCTTTTCGTTCGTTTCTAGTTTGCCAGTAAAGTTGTCCTGTATGAAAAAAAATCCTGTGCATATTGTTATTTGAATTTGCCAGGAGATCACCACCACTGCAAGAGTTTAATTGCTCCAGGAGGTGTTGTTGCTCTCTCTGTCTCTCTTTCCCAACTTGAAAAATAGATTCGCATTATAACTATAATAATAATTATTACTTTTTAGGGAAAAAATCAAGAAGATACATTTTGGGTTTGATAGGGTTTGGCGAAACTAGGAGCAAGCAAAGCTTGTAATAAAAGTAATATTAATAATGACTGCTGAAGGGGAAAATGTGAAGCTGTCGTCACCCCGTCATTTCATAATCGCTAGTATACTCCCTTCTTTATTTCGTCGCAAGTTCGCCCGTTCGTCTGTCTGTCTATATCTGTCTGTAAGTTGAAGAAGGAGTTGGTGCTGCTGGTATAGTAGTAGTAGTAGTAGTAGTAGTAGTAGTAGTAGTAGTGATGATGAAGATGATGATGATAATAATAATAATGATAGCTGGTTTGGTAAAGAGCAACACTTATGCTGATACATCAGTAGGAGCACATATTATTAATTATAAAACCTGAAAGGGCTCTATATTGCAAATTATGGGGCATTTAATGTGTACGTTCGTGCAAGCCATGAACATAATATGGCTTTCTATGAGCATGATAGTGCTCTCGGAAGTTTTTGGCTATTGGCCACCATCGTTGTTTTCCTCTTGACCACTTTGACTGTGAGCAAAAATCATAGAAATGTTACTGCCTTTCTGTTGTCTTCTCTAATTTACCCGCAAACCCTTCTCCATGCCCTCCATGCAAATTTGTCTTCTTATCAATCCTGGTCTACAAAAGTTGCTTGCAAGTCTCTTGTATTACTATAGTATCGCTCTGTATACATCCCAATAGGGTTAGTGATCGCCTCACTTCTTCTTTTATGTATATTATATTTTTTTGGATTCAGGCAAAGAAGGAGAAGACGAATGATCTATGAATAACAAAATTCATGACTAGTATATCCCCATATATGCTTAAGTCTAGCTCTGATTTATGTGCTAGTACTTGAACATTATTTTGCTCATTCTCTCTCTCTCCCTCTTGCTCCTTAATATTTTTCTACAAGACGAAAGGAAAAAAATTAGTGAAACTCTTTAATATGCATCTCTTCTACTTTTTTAACTCTTTTTAAATCTGCTCCAGGGCTGATATTCTCTGTTCACGTACACTCGCACGCATCATGCGGGGATATTTCTCTGTGTATTATATGCAGATACAGAAACAGCTGCATGCAGAAAATTTTATTACAATCTTTAATTATCTATGCACCCCCACATCTGTTCCTTTATCTTTCTCTCTCTCTCTCTGTCTCAAAAATCATCCATGCATGATACGCTCTTTGCACTAATATGAATGATGATGAATCCCACCCAAAAGAACCAGATAGTAGCAGCAGCAGCCCTTCTTATTATATTGTATAATAATATCAAATTTTTTAGATGAAGTCATTTCTGATCATGATTGTTGTTGCTGATGTTGTAGTATGTAATACTCGTTGGCGCAAATATGACTTACGAGGTTTTGTTTTGTCTTCAGGCACTCCTCGTCTAACTGGCACTGGGGTCGTCCGTGTCATCGTCCAAGATGTCAATGATAATAGCCCTGTAATGGAACATGAGCGGTATGAATTTGTGCTTGAGGAAAATGTTCCTCTGGGGACGATCGTGGGACAGGTTGTGGCCACGGATCTTGATGATGGATTAAATGCTCTAATCAGGTAAATAATTATTTTGAGAAATAACCAACTTCCTTTGCATTACTATAGTATCATGTTCATGTCAAACATAGTCCCGTAATGGGGGGAATGTACGATGAAAAAGTATCAGATTTATAGGCATAACTTTGTCTACTAGAAAGAGTGCAAGTAATGTATATGGATGAGGGAATTATTAATTGAAAGTGTTGGAAATGACGTTAGGTATATTTAATGAAGTGGATGAGAAGCCTGATATTGTCATGGAATCTTAGCGGGACTGGCTAACTACTTGAGTTGCATCTGACGCTGAAATACATAAAGCTTCTTATCTTACATTAAGAAAGGGCATAATAGAAAGAGAGTTTACATAACAAAAATGTATGGAGTTTGCGTGCAGGAAGTTATAATTGCTCTCAGTGGAAGTTGTACACAAATATATAATTTTAGAGGGAAAAACGGAAAAGAATATTTGATGCTTGATTCTCTTAATTATCTGCGTCATGATTTCCATTGAAAATACATTATTTGTTGGGGTCTTTTTTATTAAGTCATAATTAAGATTCTTTGTCATGATTCCAATAATGGAAGACGTATCCATTCATGCAGGGACCATAAAAACACCTGGAGTATATGAAGCTGTCATAAAATTTGCTGATGTTTTGATAGATAGCTTATGTGCTTGTACTACTACATTATATCTGGACTGGTTTCTATATCAGATGTTCTTTTTGTGGAAAACAGGTACCGGATTGTACAGGATGCTAGTAGCATGTCACCATTTGACATCAGAGAAGACACTGGTGAAATGATAACAAGAGCAGCAATTGATCGTGAAACTCAAGAAGTATACAATGTGATTGTTGAGGCCTCAGACTTAAGTCCGGTTCTTCCACGAAGCACCTACGCAAATGTTACGATTCGCATCTTTGACTTGAATGATAACGCCCCGAAATTCGAAAAATCTCGCTACACAGTTAACATTCCGGATGATATAGCTGGAGGTGGTTACGTCCTTGGGGTCTCTGCAACTGATTTGGATACTGGTCTGAACAGCAGGATTCGCTACTATTTAGATGGGGAGGATGCAGACAAGTTTCAGATTAGTGAGAGAACCGGTGTGATAAAATCGCTCAGAGTTCTTAAAGCAAGTGGAGCTAAACAATTCAACTTGGAAATACATGCTACAGACTCTTCACGAACCAAGCCCCTCGCCTCTGTCTGCCATATTCAAGTGAATCTTGTGGATGCTGAGAAATTTCCGAAAATCAAGGCAGGACCGAGAGCCTTCACTTTCCCTGAGAATGCAACAAATGCTGTAGTGACGACGGTTGAACCATCAACAAGTGGAAGCTCATCATCTTCTTATTACCGGTTTTCCATTGGTGGTGGAAATGTTGGCAATGCTTTTCAGATTGACCCTATTACAGGGGTCCTGAGAATTTCAACAATGGGCTTAGACTATGAAACTGCTCAAAATTATGAGCTTTGGGTAGAGATGGGAACAGAGGAGGACCCTAGCTTACGCACTGCCACGGCCTTCCATGTGAATGTTACTGACTATAATGATAATAGCCCTGTGTTCGAGCATAACGTGTATAATTTGAGCGTACCGGAAGAGGAGCCTAGCCCAATACTGATTGCCACGCTTCATGCAAATGATATTGACAGTGATTTCAATGGGAAAGTCAAGTATCAGTTGAGCAGCGACAGCCGCAAGTTGTACGATAAAATATTCGCAGTGAGGCCAGAAACGGGTGAGATTTTCACGAAGACTAAACTCGACAGAGAGGAGGTGTCTCAGTATACACTTACGGTTGAAGCTCAAGATTTAGGAACACCGACACTAACCGGCTCAGCTACTGTAGTGATTAACGTGGAGGATAAGAATGACAACCCACCAAGGTTCACGCGCCTGTTCAGTGTTAACGTGACGGAAAATGTCCCTATCGGGACCTTTGTCATCCAGGTTACTAGTGTGGACAAGGACATTGGTGCAAATGCTAACTGTACGTACAGTTTCACGGAAAATGCCTACGGAAAGTTTAAGATTGATCCTGTGAGCGGTAATGTGACAGTGAGTGGGCTGCTGGATAGAGAAAGTCAGGACGAATATTTGCTCAAAGTAGCAGCTGTGGATGGTTCTTGGCGTGCGGAAACACTCGTCACAGTGACCATTCAAGATGTAAATGACAATGCTCCAATGTTTGAGTACAGCTACTACAACTTTAATATACCGGAAGGAGATCATCCAGTTGTATTTGTGGGTCAAGTGACAGCGTCCGATAGGGATAAACGAGGCCCAAATGCCCTCGTCTCATATGGACTAAAACAACCTTCAGACTACTTTTCGGTTGACCCTGTGAGTGGTGAAATATTTTCGAAGAAACCTCTGAAATACAAGCCTAGCTCCAAGCGATTCTCACCAGAAAATGAGTACAGCTTGGTCGTGACAGCAACTGACAGTGGGAAGCCGCCCATGTCATCCGAATGTGCCATAACCATAAACGTTGTAGATGGAAACAACAGTCCACCACGATTCCTCCGTCGCTCCTACTTCTCACCAGTTTTGGAAGATTCTCCCGTAGGGGAAAGGATAGCTCAAGTCACTGCGAAGGACCCAGATTTGTATGGAATCAATGCTGAGCTTGAATACTTGAAAATTGGAGGTAACGGAACTGAACTTTTTAACATTGAGAAGACCACAGGATGGATCACTGTTGCGGAGAGCCTCATTGGAAGGAAACCCCATCGATATGTGATGCACCTGCGGGTTGTGGATAAAGGAATACCTCCTCAGTCTGATGATGTGGAGATCACTCTAGTAATCAGTGGACCTAATAAACATACTCCGATCTTCAGTGCCCTTAGCTACAGGGTTATTGTACCCGAGAATGAGGCATTGGGGAGCATAATTGTAACCGTGACAGCAACTGATCAGGATTCAGGTCCAAATGGTCAAATTTCCTACAACATTACTAGCGGAAACGAACAAAATAAATTCGTGATTGACTCTACAAGTGGAGCAGTGAGCATCAATCAAGATTTGGATTATGATTCAAAGAAGGAGTATCATTTAAACATCTCCGCTACAGATTTGGGTTACCATCCAAGATCAAGTGAAGCGCAGCTGACTGTGATCTTGACTGATATTAATGACAATCCACCGACTTTTAATTCCACATTCTACACGGCTCATTTTAAAGAGAACTCGCCAATCAACTCAGATGTGATTCAGTTGAATGCTCACGATAGAGATTCGCCTAAGAATGCTGTAATTCGCTATTCTATTATGGGTGGTTCTGGCAAGAATGCATTCTCCATTGACTCTGCATCAGGTATAATCCGGTCCAGCAAAGTTTTTAACTACGAAGACAAGAACGAATACAATTTGGAAGTCCTAGCAGCGAATCCGGACTCAAAATTGTTCGGCACAACTCAGGTGAAGGTGATGATCGACGGTGTGAACGAGTTTTACCCAAAATTCGTACAAGCCGTATTCCAGTTTACCGTGTCCGAATCAGCACCCATTGGATCTCAGGTCGGCAGTGTTCATGCTACGGATGAGGATGTTGGTGAAGACGGAAATGTTTACTACCTCTTTGTTGGCTCAAGCAATGATCGTGGCTTCTCCATTAATCCCACAACTGGAGTCATATCTGTCTCAAGACGACTGGACAGGGAATCTCAATCAAGAGTAGTCCTAACTGTACTAGCAAAGAATCAAGGCTCAATCGTTGGCAATGATACTGATGAGGCTCAAGTCGTAATATTGGTACAAGATGGAAACGACCCACCAATATTTGAGAAGGAGTTGTACCAAGCAGAGGTTAGTGAAGGAGAACCAATCGGCACGTCAGTGGTTACTGTGAAAGCATCCGATGTTGATGTTCGCCCATCAAACAATCGATTCTCGTATGAAATTATTCATGGAAATGACAACAACACCTTCAAGATTGATCCCATCAGTGGTTTAATATTAACTGCCTCAGCTCTTGACAGAGAAGAGGTCCCAAGATACACCCTTATCGTTGGAGCTATAGACACCGGCCTGCCACCACAAACGGGTACAACAACAGTGAAGATCACGCTGCTCGATATCAATGATAATGGTCCTCAAATTGAAAAATCATCATTGGAAGGATCCATTTATGAGAATGAGCCTCCGAATACAAAAGTAATGACTCTACGTGCCATAGACCCAGACTTGAGTCCACATGGTGAACCATTCACATACACGCTTGTGGGTGGACCGGATGCTTCCAAATTCAAAGTTGATCGCAGGTCTGGAGTTGTCACAAGTTTAGTTCCCTTTGACAGGGAGGCCACGCCTGAATTAAAAATAATTGTTGAAGTCCACGATCGAGGAACCCCACCGATGAAGTCTCGGCAGGAAATCAAAATCACGGTCACGGATAAAAATGACAGCCCTTCACAACCACGGAATGCTCAGCTCATGTTGCACACTTATATGGACAAACTACCCGCAGATAAGGTTGCCACAGTCGTGCCATTAGATCCTGATACTACTGGACAGTACACGTGTCGACTGGAGAAGAATGAGCAAGTGTTCAGGATCCCTATTAACTGTGATTTATACCTGAACACAATACCCACTTACAAAAGGCAATCTTTGAAGATCTTATCGGATGACGGCCGCCATGCTGAAGTCACTTCCACCATGTCTGTTGAGTTCCTTTCCTTTGACAATCAAACTCTTCAAAATTCAGTAGTCGTCCGGATTTTAGGATTAACCCCACGCAAATTCCTTGAGAAATCTTATTCAAAGCTGTTAGCTTTCTTCCGTCAGATCCTTCGCTACGAACCACACATTTATAGCATCGCAGAGACCCCTAACGGAACTGATATTGTTCTGGCTGCGGGCTCAGGATCATCATATGAGAAGCCGGACGATGTAACCAGCACTTTGTTGTTGCATTCTGGCCATCTTGAAAGCTTGGTGGACTCCAAAGTCATCATAAATTATTCTCCTTGTTCCACTCAACATGTCTGCCAGAATGGAGCATCGTGTTCGCAGTCACTTCGGGTTCATATGACACCAAGGGTCAGTGACAGCCCGCTCTTAATCGTGTCGTCGCCCACTGTCCAGCTCGAAATGTCATGCAAATGTCTTCCAGGGTTTGTCGGTAAGTACATGGCCAATTATCCTTCCGTAGGTAAACTTTTGTTGTGAATGAATTAAACTGACTCAATTGCTGATTATTAACTGAATTACAGGCGCTAGTTGTGAACTCCGGAAAGAGCCATGCCAGCCCAATCCTTGTGCAGGCGTTGGTTCCACCTGTACGAAACAAGGTTTCGACTTCCAGTGTACCTGTCCACCTCACTTGCATGGAAAGCGTTGTGAACTGGAAAGGAGCAGTGCATGTCGATCAAACCCATGTAAAAATGGCGGCTCATGCCAAGAACACGCACAGACCGGTTCCTACTTCTGCCTTTGTCGCCCAGGATTCTTTGGAAATCAATGTCAAGCTGCGAGTGATGCTTGTAGGCCAAATCCTTGTCTTAATGGAGGAGAATGCATTAGCAATCCCGGGTCACCTGCCATCTTCCCCAAATGCAAATGCCCACAGCATTACTACGGACGTCATTGCGAAAAGTCTGCCTTCGGATTCTCATTCGGCTCCTACATGGCCTTCCCACCCCTTGATCCGAATACTAATGATGTCTCACTCATATTTTCCACTAACAAGCGTAATGCACTTCTTGTTTACAACTTTGGAGAGCAAACTGGCGGAAGATCGGACTTCGTGGCAATTCAACTGATCAATGGGATTCCGACATTCTCTTATGGTGGCTCAAGAACAGCTATTGCAGTCGTCAGAGTGAACAAATTTGTCGCAGATGGTAGCTGGCATCGTGTTATTGCTACCAGAAATAGTCGTGTTATCTCACTCAGCGTTTCTGATTGCAAAGAGAGTGGAGAAGTTTGTTCTGAATGTCGCCCTGGAGACAATTCTTGTTATGCGAATGACGTCGGACCTACTGGGTAAGCATCTACTAGCCTAACATGGCTGTTCTGAAAGTAATTTCGTTATTTCAAACTTTTATAATGCTAACGTAATGATTCGTATTTACAGTACTCTGAGTTTCAATGGCAATCCACTGCTGCTGGGCGGTCTTCAAAGCGTTGACCCGATCTTACAGAGACCTGACCAGATTCATACGGATGATTTCGTAGGTTGTATTCACAGCGTCGTTGTTAATGGTCGTCAGCTCAACCTATCAGCTTCCTTGGACTCTAGAGCCATTTCGGCCACTTGCCAGCGAGTTCATGATATTTGTGAAGCATCCAGCAACAAATGCGGCGCTGGGAAGTGCATCGACTTGTGGGATTCTTACACTTGTGAATGTCCTAATGGTGTAACGGCACCGAACTGCGGTGAAGCCTTTCAACCATACACCTTCAGTGTGGGATCATTTATAGAGTACAGAGTTGGAGAGAAATACCGTCGAAGTCAGTTGTTACAAGGTTCCTTGTCCCGTCACCATCAACGTCGCAAACGGGAAATCCGATCCAAATCAATATCCTTTAACTTCAGGACTATACATAACGAAGCTGTACTTTTATACTCTGCCAGTGATAAAGACTACACAATGATTGAGGTACTGACGTAGTTCCTCGTGTTTTTTTGGAAAAAATATGTATTGCAACAGTAATTTAAATGGGCCTTTGACTTTTACAGCTTGAAAATGGCGATCTCAAGTTTAGCTCGAAGGTTGGCTCAAATTATCCCATCAACATGAGCCTATCGAAATTAATGGTTGTGGACGGTCTCTGGCACACGGTTCGGTTGAGTCTGCGGGATCAAACCATCCAAATATTCGTCGATGGTGAACGTCATGGCGAAGAACTTGATGCGGCTTCGGGTCATGACTTCTTGGGTCCGTACCTAACGGCTTTTCTCATTGGTGGAGTCAAGGATGATAATGTGCATATGAACAAGGTTCTAACAGGTGCGTGGCATTTAAATATCTTGCGTCATTAAAAATAGAGCTTGGGCTTAATTTTATTTGTATGTCAATCACAGGTTTCGTGGGCTGCATTTCCAATTTCACAATTAATGACGAGCTTCAACCTCTGAATGGATCAGGTGGAATTTTTGACGAAGTAATTCATTATGGAAAGATCGGAAGAGGTTGCAGTAGTGCCATCGCCGGAGCAGCAACAGCTCCAGATCCACTTAGCATCGGAGTGACCCTAGTGATAGTGTTCTTTGTGATTTTGTTGGTGGCAATCCTGGTGAGCTTCGTTGTCTTCCGTCTACGTAAACGTGAGAAAAGCCCTTTGCCACCTATTACTCCAACAAACAAGCAGTCTCCATCGCAACAGACGGCGAACGGTGTTGTCCGCAATCATGTTTTAGAAGGTGAAGCTGAAGCCATTCGTAATTTGGTCCGCAACTCGAAGAAAATCGGTGATCCTAACAGTCAGTATCAGAAGCCTGATATTATTGAACGTACTACCTCAACTACAACTCATAACCAAGCTAGCAGCAGCCCACCTGGTAGCGCGGCCATGATGAGTGCATGCAGTAACAACGGGATTTCAATGGACCCGGAAGTAGTAGAAATGCCAGAACATTATGATTTAGAGAATGCAAGCTCCATAGCGCCATCCGATATTGATATTGTGTATCATTACAAAGGATTCAGAGACAATTTGGGTGGTCGAAGCAACAAGTCTTCCCCTTTCCGCCATAATCATCACTTCCCTGGTAGTCGGCAAAGCCCAGGAATCCGACAGAGCCCCATTTCCAATGTACTGAAAAGTACACCCCTTGCAAGACTAAGTCCCAGTAGTGAATTATCTCAGCAAACAACACCTCGTATATTAACTCTTCAAGACATTAGTGGGAAGCCACTACAGAGTGCCCTTCTAGCCACAACTCAGAAAGATGTTATGAGTCAAAGTGAAAGAAGTCTGAATATCAGTCATAGTTCATCCCGAAGTAGTATAGTGAATCCTTCCTCCCAGGGAACTAAAAAGAAGCGAAAAAAATGCGGGGGTGAGGCAGGAAGTGCTGCAACTATAGGCTTGACAGCTGAAGAAATAGAGAGACTCAATAACTCCAGGCATAAGAACAACTCAAGCTTGGTGAGTACTCTGGATGCCGTCTCCAGTTCAGAGAGTGACGACAGACGGAAAAATAAGCTGGCCGACTTGCTTGAAGCAAACACTGAGATAATGCCACGGACAAGAGATACTTCTAGTGATGAGGATGAGTCTGGAAATGACTCATTCTCTTGTTCTGAATTCGAATATGATGATGAAAAGCGTAATTACCGTCCTCCACATCGAGGGATCTTCTCAAAGTTAACCGAAGTAGAGAATGAGGGGGCTGAGGATTCCTTTCGTGGCTCAATTTCAACATTAGTAGCCTCAGATGATGATATAGGTTACATAAACAATTATAGCAAGTCTTCCAATCCCAACGGTGGTCCTAATTCTTCTGTCGGCTGGGACTATTTGCTAAACTGGGGACCTAATTTTGGAAATATAGCCAATGTGTTTAAAGATATGGCAGAATTACCTGATGGGGCACCGTCAAATAGTGCAATGACTAGTACTCCTGTTGTGAGTAGTTTAAATAATTTAGGATCTGCTCCTGTTCGCAGCAGTAGGTATCCCACCCCTCGTCCGAGTGAAGAGTATGTTTGATTGTCATACTAATATTATTTTAGATGTATAAGCATCTCTTATAGTAATTTAAAACCAACGATGATAATGTCAATATTCAAATTTTTTGACTGTACTGAGAAATCCCTTCATGACTGACTTTGTTTTCATTATTTAGCCCGTGTCAAGTATAATGTTGTCGTAGCAACCTGCTTTGTTAGGGAATTAAATGGTTAGTAAATTATAGTAATACCTCAAAAAGCTTACTTGTTTTTAACTTTTTTTGTATCCCTTCCCCCCTGTAGTTTAAGCATGTCAGTACTTAAATAAAGTATTGTCAAGTATTATGAACAAATTAATAACTAGAGTCTCTCTACTTAGCTGGAGCAATTTTAAGTTGTCCTATCATCAAGTATATAATGTGTTGTTGTAAGTATTTATTGCGTAAGAGTTCTACTTTAATATCCACTTGTGCTACACAGATAGCCATTTAACACGACTGCTGACTATATATTTAAGCACATAAATTATTCACAAGACAGCGAAAATGAAGAAGGATGTGACATAATGGGATGATTGTTTTTTGTAATTTTTGTTTGTTGTCGCAAGATATTATTTCATAATCATATATTAGTATTGTTACTGTTTACTATAACTATGCATCGAATGTGTGATTGATTGTCTTTTTGTACGTAGAATATAATAATGAATATAGTATATATGTTACCATGGTTCAAATTAGTGTCTAGCATTTATAATAGTAAGTTAAAAGTTGATAGTTAATTGTTACTTAATCTCCACAGCAACAGTGCAGTGTTCACATTATCATATGTTTACACATAATCTGTCCATATTATTGTTGTGTGACGCAGACCAAAAAAATCCAGTTTGAAGTTCAGTCTTCTGAGCCATATTATTAATATTGTTATCATAATATTATTATTACCTCTGAGTACGTAAAAGAATCATAGCCATCAGCAGCACTCAGTCTGTTAATGTAGTGTGCCAAAATCAACTGTTTGACAATAAAAGTTTCTTAATCATCAAAAACTAGCGTCTATATTCAAATCTTTCTCATCCATCTTTTCAAAATCTCGTCACCGCAATGCAAAACTTGCACTGAAATACATCCCTTCCCAAACCATCAAATCATCCC
>JAQFYD010000360.1:0-20473 GCA_034694225.1 Bourletiella hortensis | reverse complement strand
CACATGTCATGTTATCCAGTAGTATGGATGAGACAGAAGATGACTGAAAAGTTGTACCTTTCCTTTCCTTTGGGATCTAAATATTTCACTTTAGACAGACGAAGCCAGTCACCTTGGTGAATCGGTTCCTCTTGCAGGTAAGTAGAATGGGCATGGTAACCATTTGAAAAATTTGACTGGCGGTTTAGACTCATTTTTATTATTATTCTGGAGAGACACCTTCTTGACTAACAAACTGGCACAAAAGGTAATCAACTATTGCTGGAACAAGTTGTTGTTACTATGGTATTTTGGAACAGGAGTAGAGTCAATAGTTATGAACAAGCCTGCGAGCAATTGCTGGTGGTAAGAGTATAGAAGAAGAAGAAAAACAACAACAAGGACTGCAAAACTTTACAGCGTTAAGGTGTTTGGAGTTGTCTGGAATGGAACGTGAAAAGGACTGAGAGAGATAATAAGGAGGAGGATGACTCTTAAGTTGAAAACTGGGGAAACCTGTTTTAGAAGAAGAAAGGAAAGTCTAATGGTATAAATATGATAAAGTGAAGAATTAATGTAAATTGTATGCATAAGAGTGTAGCTTATACAGGACTAAATGGAAGAGCAGAACAACAACAACACCTATCACAACTGCTACTTTACGTCTGATCTGGCTCTCTGCTGATGATGATCAACTGTAACTATAGTTTAGTCCACTCCTGTCTTATGATTGTCATGTTGATCCCATACTCCAAGATGATGAAGTTACTATCCACCATAGGAATAGCTAGTCACAGGAATATGTCAGCTTTTGTCCACTATTGCCTCTAATCCAATTCATCCCATTAAGATACCATGTTTCAGACTTGTCCTTGCATTGGTTCTTATAGAAACATAACTGCTAGCTATATTTAGTTAGTTATACGCACATATGAGTCCACTTAGTCTTCATCTTGTTCATTATTATTAACGAATCTGTATACCGGTTCGGGTAGCTTCTTTGAGCAGCTATTGTTATCATGAGGGCGAAAGCCTATCCGGATTGCCCCAAAATTGTTGAACTCCGGCCGCTGCGTGTTCTGGTAAATGGCACGTACAGTAAGAAGACAATAATAACGCCGCATTTAACTTCCACTACATCCTTCCAACTTATGTACAAAGGATGACCTTCTTATCATTCTAAACTTATACGACATGGACATTTTTTTTTAATTTCCAGTCCTCCTATTGGCTCGTCTTATGAAGCTCCTTATTCATCTGAAAGATTTGTCCACGTCAATCGTTTCTCTATCGCACTGGTAGCACGAGATGGATTAAATTTCTAGCTTGCAGGGAGTGATGATGATGATATCTGCAATACTATAGCACATTCAGTATTAATTATCATCAAGATGATAAGCAGGCTAGTAGTATTAATACAGCATAAATATAGAGAAATATGTTCCTCAAGGTGTGCATAAGTTTCTTATAATGTCCGTATATGAGGTTCAAATTAATCGTAGTTAGTGTAAGGTCTCCACCCCCTCGTCTTCCTCCTTGGCAGCAAATAATCCCGTCAATCAAACATACATTTTTAGTTTAAATTATTATTATTATTAGATAACTTTTAATGTGCATAACATTCATTTTTACTCGAGATGATGGACACTTTCGTCCTTATAGTATTTCTTAAAAGTAAATCGTAAATCCTCTCTAATAATAAGGGATTGCTGATGTCAACCTTCTTCTTCTATCTGACCCTGAAAGGATTTCTGAATTTTATTAATAATTGCTTTACTCCTCTTCCTTGTCCTTAACTAATACTACAAAGAATCATCATTTCCGAAGCTACCATATGTGCATCTTGTGAATTAATGCAGAACTTAAGAATGTCTCAATATGCTCCTCTTCCTGTCGGTGACAGGATAGGAGTTTCCAGTTGACTTTTCATTAGGGCTTTGCAGTTGGCAGTCATTCTATAGTCATCTCCATGTGACTATCATGTACGAGTGAATCCAACGTTGTTGGTTGCTCTAAATAATGAAATGCAAATAATTAATTACGTTTACTCCTCAAATAAGCACCCTAACCTTCACAACAATCAAAACAACATCAGTAGTAGTTTACTTTACTTATGATCGAGTCTATAGTCAACGATTAAGCAATCTGCTTACTCCTTTTTCTACGTTATTTCCAATAGCTTGCTGTTGATCACGCATTTAGCATGAATAATACAATCCACGTCATAATAACATCAGGTCAACTAGCCAACTTTAGTTTTCAGCATTCTAGATGCTATTTTTTGCATTCAAGTCGTTCGTTAGTCATAACAATGAGGCGAACAACAATCCAGCAGTGCGTACGTACGTATACACTAGTTTTTTTTCTCCATGCGCCTGCTGTACAGCGAAAATAGTTGTGGACATTTCTGTAATTTTTTCTGACTGAATTTCTTGTCCTTCATTATTGAAGCTATCAACCTGTATGACTGAATTTACTGCCTGATTTTTCGTAATTATGAATGAAAACGGGTCGACAGGTCAACACGACAGAAGTTCTGTCACAGAACCATGTACAGTATGTGAATCCATCTTAGAGTTTATCCTTGCTGCATGAATTCAAAGGAGCCACTTTCCCGCGGCCATGTCCAGCAGACAGGAATATTTACACGTCAGAATCTTCCCATAGTAAAGTTGATTGTGCTGTAAGCTAATTTTAATAAATTTCCCACCTGCTTGACAACTCATAGGCCGAAAGTGTTTTGGGTTGAAAACAGATGCAATAATTACACTGGGAGTAATTAATAAGAGGTGATTGTTGTGAAAGGATGGAATCATTATACCGAATCCCGTTTACGCTTTTGACAGTGCCGAACTTGAAAATACGCCGGCCATCCTGGTTTACACAACCCTCGGCTATGGTCGTATTTTCTTTGGCACTCTTTTCATACTTTCTTGTAACAGCAGGTAAATACTATTTTTTAGTAGTTTTGTCAGTTGTTGGACCATGTAATGTCATGTTTGATTTTTATGGTTTTGTTTCTCAGGAGTTATATACGATGTTATCGTGGAACCACCGGGTGTTGGGAGCACTGTAGACGAAAGAGGAGTCTCACGACCGGTAAAGATTGCTGTTTTTTTTTGTTTTGTTAATCATATTGTCAGGACATTTTCTTTTGGATTTATA
The DNA here is from genome assembly GCA_034694225.1 of Bourletiella hortensis. Taxonomy (NCBI): domain Eukaryota; kingdom Metazoa; phylum Arthropoda; class Collembola; order Symphypleona; family Bourletiellidae; genus Bourletiella; species Bourletiella hortensis. The sequence continues at coordinate 17,329 of JAQFYD010000360.1, read as the reverse complement.
ATTTTATGGAATTTTGTGTATTTCTAGGTTGCATTCATGCCATATCGAGTCAATGGACAGTACATTTTGGAAGGATTAGCATCTAGTTTCCTGTTTACGATCGGCGGTCTGGGTTTCATTATTTTGTATCGGACGCACAATTCTACGGGACCATATAAAACTTACAGCAGTCTTGGATATTACATGATGACCTCAGTAGGATTCATTTGTGTGCTAGTGTCTGTTTTGACAACTCATATCTTCATGAAAATGAAGCTTCCGTAAGTATTCACTGGATTATAATTTCCTGCCTACGCATTTTATGCTCTACGTGTACCTGGTCTCGAAAACTAAATTTTATTCTTGTTTTATTTACAGTGGCTACTATCTTCATCCCTAAGATGGTCATCATCGTAGTATCTAATTTGCTTACACCTAACTTAAAACACAATACAATAATTCTTCAACTTCGAGTCATGACTGTTTTTTTGTTGTTACTCTCAAACTTAGCAATACATTGTTATGATAAATTATTACCTACGGAAGTCCCCATTATTTTTGTCCCATTATAGTATAACATGTAAAATTTAACAGCAAGGTTTATATCCATTTAAAATATTCCTTCACGTCCCGGGTTACTCGCTCAACGACCAAGAAGTTCTGAATACGGGAATAGCACAGAAGTTAAATAACCTTGCACATGACACACTTAATAATGAAGAAGCTATGGGGCTATAATAACAATTGAATACTTTCTCCATGGGCCTGTCTAGAATCTTGAAATCTAAAGATACTTCAGAGACAGGTCAAGGCTAACATTACAGGTTACCTTCCAAACATTGGAATTTTTTGTATGCATCTAAAACAACGCCAATAAAACATGGTGCCTCTACGACTTTAAGGATTTCATCTTTTTCATCAAATCATATCCTACATATAAGCAGAATCTGAAGCATGTGTTCACACAATGTCCATTGCTGACTTTCACGAAGCATCAAAGCATCCTACTTGTAATTTTACGGGATACGGGATTCCTCAATGTTTTTAGCTCGTCGAAATCATGGTACTGCAGAGAGCATGCAACCTGGAAGACGATATCGGCAACATGGTTGAAATTTTGTACAGGCGGGAAGCAAAGGAGCCAATGCTGCTGTTGTCCTTGGGGGACGTAGACGGTGGTAGGGGCTGGAGAGCCGTTCGGGGAACAGATGATGCGACGCCGACCATAAAACTCGAGCAAGGCTGTGCCATCATTATCGCCATCACGGTCTCATCTGCCGGTTGGAAATTTTGGAAAAATAAACCATTGTCATCATCTTTTAATCATCTCCCAAGAAAGTAGAGCTTGGACTTTTTAACCACAGGTGAGTTTATTTGCTTTCAACACCAAAATTTTAAGTAAAAATTCCGGTATTCTATAAGATCCTGAGAGGTGGTTTGTGCATCCATTTCCTCCTGTGTGTATATCAATGTAACAGTGCGGTAGATGCATTCTGTATATTTTGTGGATGTTTCCTTCTGCATAGATCTATGTCTAACGTTAGAAGAAGTTCTGAGGATGAATCCTAGGATTATAATATAAATATAGGATGAATGAAAAAGCAGCTGACAGTAAATGCTGATTTTGGAAATCTTGTTAAAGATGAATGTAGGTACTACATGTACTCTACGATACAAGGTTAGAGAGCAAGGGAAGGCCTTGCCTTGAGTAAGTAAATGCCGTCAATGCCGAACTTGGATGCATGCTGAATGCTTCTTGGCGGTAACGTGGTGGAAGCTTGGCGGAAGTCATGGTCAAGTTGTGTAGGTCAGTTTGGTTCAATGCAAACAGATTTGAATAATTGTAGTCGGGATGACCTTTGGGTTTAATATTTAGCTTAGGATGAAGGAGAGGAAGTAGTGTTATTTGAGGTTTGATGATGCGTTGATTGACACTAATGATGATACGACTTGCTTGTTTTTATGAACTTCCTAAAAAAAACAGGATCAACCTGGAACCATGGCGGATGGAATTGGAGCAGGGGACAGCCGGCTGGCTGAGGCAGCGGTCTTAGAATTGAGTGGTGCTCCCGTTTCTGTCATACGGCGGCCTTTTGATCCAGTGGCACATGAGCTGGATGCAACTTTCCGCCTGACAAAGTATGCTGATTTAAAAGGATGAGGGTGTAAAGTCCCTCAGGAGATTCTTCTGAAACTCCTTGAGGGACTCAGTGACGAATCGGGCGCCACTCAAGATGACCATGTCCAGTACTTGAACAACATGGGTGTACCCAAGTTAGGTAACTATGTTCTGGACTATTCCATCCGTACTTTACTTTTGACGGGAATTTTATGAAACTTGTTTTCTTGTATAATAGGTATTGGAATGGATGCCTCTGTAACCCCCTTACGTCATCCTGGCTTATGCCTGGCACAGACAACAGACTTTTTCTATCCGTTGGTTGATGATCCTTATATGCAAGGTAGGGAAACATCGGTTTATGCGAAGCTGGTTTTCACTGCCAGTCAGTAATGGGAATTCTAATGGATGGAATTATTGGGTTTTCAGGGAAAATTGCATGCGCGAATGTACTGAGCGATTTATACGCTATGGGTGTGATTGAATGTGACAACATGTTAATGCTGATCACCGTCTCCTCAAAGCTAACAGATAAAGAGAGAGATGTTGTGATTCCTCTCATGCTTCGAGGTTTCAAGGTATGCCTGGCATTTATATATCTGTGGTGCACTTCTGAGAGTTTACCTCATCTTTTATCACGGCGTAGGATGCTGCGATGGAAGCTGGTACGATAGTCACAGGAGGACAGACTGTAATAAACCCTTGGGTCACCATTGGTGGTGTAGCCTCAGCAGTATGTGAGGCTCGTGAGATAATTTTGTAAGTGCTGAATCTTTTTTAGCTTACGTGAACGGAAAGGAATGCTGTGAAATAGATGCGTTTGATTAGATTTCGAATGCATCTATGATTTAGATGATATGGGTTAATTTTTGTTTGTTCACCTCGTAGACCTGAGCACGCAGTTCCTGGAGATGTGTTGGTTCTCACGAAACCTTTGGGAACCCAAGTCGCCGTCAATGCTCACCAGTGGCTAGATATCCCAGAGCGTTGGAATCGTATTAAATTAGTTGTGAGTGAGGATGATGTGAGAAAGGCGTACAACAGGGCAATGGATTCTATGGCTCGACTCAATAAAAATGGTAAGAATGAAACCCTTGATGCGATTTTGTTGAAGAAATTGTAAACCCGAGTGCTACTTTTAAATCCGTCATAATTTTCTCATGTTTTAGCTGCAAGGCTCATGCACAAGTACAATGCCCACGGAGCAACCGACGTGACTGGGTTTGGCCTTTTAGGTCATGCCCAAAACTTAGCGAAGAATCAAAAGGCTGAAGTATCATTCGTAATTCACAACTTGCCCGTGATAGCAAAAATGACTGCAGTAGCTAAGGCTTGTGGCAACATGTTCCAACTCCTCCAGGGACTCTCGGCGGAGACTTCAGGTAAGTCTCACCTAGAAATATTAAGACAGAATTTGACCAATAGACTAATGATATGTCTTTTTTTGTGTCTGAACAGGAGGACTTCTCATTTGCCTTCCTCGAGAACAGGCTGCAGCATATTGTAAAGACATTGAGAAGCAAGAAGGATACCAGGCATGGATTATTGGAATTGTTGAGAAAGGGAATAGAACTGCCAGAATAATTGACAAGCCTCGAGTGATAGAAGTTCCTGCTAAGGAACGAGAGGGAGAATTGTGGTAGAAATCAGAGAACACTTAATTATTTTGATTGTTATTATTATTGTTTTTTGGGGTCGAAGAATTGAATGACTGCAATGAGTTCAAGGGCTCATGCCATGCTCATTTCACGATAAATTGTATAATTCGTAAGGCTCCATCACATTTCCATAAATTTGTTAGAAATTAAAATAAGATTTTATTACACTATTTTTTACACCCGAGCTTCTAGTTTTTCAAGTTTACCTGAAATTAACCTATCAACACTGTTTTACTTGTCAGTAACGGAATTTGGTCAATAATAATAAGAATTACTATTAAATTCCCAACTTCTGCAAGATGTATCTACTATCAGCATATTGAGTCCAGAGAATGTGTGTCATGTAAAGCAGAGTCTAACGAACATATTTTCGGTATGTAAATTACAAATTATTTTTGGGATGATGATTCGTGAGAGGAGTTGATGGGGGTGTGCGGTCATTTGTGAGTGAGTAAGGCTGATTTAGAATCTGTGGAAACTTGGTTATATTCCCTTGATTAGCTCCTTATGTTGTCAAAGTAGTTTAGCTAGCTCATCGTGGCTAAAATTTCCTGTTTATTGGCGCTGTGCTGTCTCTTCTTCTTACAGGTTCTTCTTCAGTGATGGAGTCTTAGCAATATTTCTTACATCGATAGATTTTTTTTCGTACTATGTGGTGTCTTACTCTTAATATTTGTGCAAAATAAAAACAAAACAAGAAGCTAACAGGCTTCTAGCTTAGTTATTGCTCGTTTCCTTAAACCTTGTACTTTCTCGTTGTCAGTTTTACCCTGTCGTGTCTAATGGAGTGAGTTGTGTTGCATAACTGGTATTTTAACATCGACTTCAACTATTTATGGGATGGAATGACAAGATCTGCGAGCGTCTTACAAGCACTAATGGGCAGCTGGCTTGTCGACTGATTCGCACAGTGCCCCTCCATCTGCATATGTCCAAAGCTTAATGGAATGGAGAATGTCATTGTATAAGTAGCATCAATTGATCTCAACTGTTTTGTCCTCTAGTTTAATAATTGACCTTGGATGACAGTAGAATTAAAAGCTTAGCAAAAGGTATTTACTTGTTCCTATACAAGTTTAGGTGCAACTTTGCGGCTCACAAAACAGTACACATTCAGCAGTTCCAGATATGCGCAGCCAACAGTGACGACGGAAGACATAGGAGGGAAAGTTCGGTAGTTTCCCATTTTTACACAACTCCTATGCAATCAAATTTTTGAGATTTTTAGTCCCTTTATAATTTTGGCTACTTGTTGTCATCAACATGTAGATTACGTTGTTATGTTGTTGAGTTACATGCGGGTTTTGGGGTAGAAAAAAATTACACGTGGTGCCCACACCCCACACTTGGCGAATTCACGCCAAACCGTAGACTTTTCTTTGCTTTCTCCCTCCGAATTTCACTGCGTCGAGAAAGTATTCTTAGAATTCTAAAACCAAAACTCCCTTAGAAAGAATTAAAGTTCTCTGCAATAATAATGGCGTTACTTGCAACGAAACTGCTACAGCAGAGGATCAATCATTTCTATGTAAGATAACATGAATTAAAAAAGATTATCAAACTGCTTTACGCATGAGACATGAGATAACTGTTCAATTGTTTACGTTACCTTGAGAACATATTTGAAACTATGGCTCTATGCTAAAACACATTTAGCCTGGAGCCGTGTTGAACTGTCCTTGCATGTTAATAGGTCCGTATTACAAGCGTTTTGCAAACTAAAACTGTTTATTTGAAAAGCACATGCACGTATTGTTCAACCTGGTTTTAGACATTTAGAAACTGACGTTTGTGTGCTATTAAAGGATTCTTTTATAATTACCTGTAGGTATTCAGAAGCATAGTCACATCATCGAGCCTTGCTCAGATGCAGATCTACAACAAAGGCCTCGTTGGAGGCAAATGGGTTGATGCGAAGGCAAACAATACCTTCACCGTTGTGAATGTAAGTCATTTATTATATTACATGGCTTTAGAATGATGAAAGAGTTAAATGGAAACGATATTCTAGCCCGCAACGGAAGAGGTCATCGCATCTGTCCCGGATATGGATGAACATGACGCTGAAGTTGCTATTCAGTCGGCACACGATGCATTTCAAAGCTGGAGAGAAACTACGGGGAAAGAACGTGGGAAGATCCTCCGAAGATGGTATGAATTGCTGATTGAGAACCAACAAACACTTGCTGAGATAATGACAAAGGAGAATGGGAAACCAGTTAAAGAGTCGATTGGCGAAATCAATTACAGCGCTGACTATTTAGAGTTCTACGCGGAAGAGGCTAAACGTATACATGTAAGTGTTTTTGTTTGTGAGAACCACTAACTATTCATTTGGACCCTGCATTAATGCTTTGTACTTGTTTGCAGGGAGAAATACTGCAAAGCCCGAACAAATCCAAAGAAATGTTGTTGATTCGTCAACCCATAGGAATTGTCGGCATGCTGACTCCGGTATTGTACAAGTCAATCCTGTAGCATGAATCATGTTAAATCGGACTAGCAGAGTCTCTTTCATAATGAAGGCTAATAATTATGCTTTTACAGTGGAACTTTCCTATGGCGATGATTGCTCGGAAAGTAGCAGGTAACTTGTTTATATTTTGGTGCTAGATCAGCCAAATCTGTCCGATGGGATAACCGAATTTTGCGTGTCTTTGCGATCATAGCGGCTCTGGCGTGTGGTTGCACAGCAGTGGTAAAGCCAGCTGAGGACACTCCATTATCAGCATTGCAGTTTGCTGCCCTGGGACATGAGGCGGGTGTTCCTCCTGGGGTCATCAATGTGGTTACGTCGAGTAGAAAAACTACCCCTGGCGTTGGCTTTAAGCTTTGCTCTAGCCCTCTGATTGCGGGAATATCCTTCACAGGTATGATAGAATTTCACCAATGACTCGGAATTTGTTTTTCGGCAGAGTTATCAGAGGAATTTTAAAATGTATTATTGCGTTAATTTTAGGGTCTACTGTAGTGGGGAAGATTCTGTACAAGCATTGTGCAGCAGGAGTTAAAAGAATTGGGCTTGAGCTGGGTGGCAATGCTCCCTTCATTGTGTTTGAATCTGCAGACTTGGACAAGGCTGTTGGATGTGTTATGGCCTCCAAGTTCCGAAATGCTGGACAGACATGCGTCAGCACCAACAGAGTATTTGTTCATAAATCAGTTCATGACAGTTTTGTGGAGAAATTACGAAATGCCATGTCTGGCTTAGTTGTGGGGAATGGATTGAATGAAAATACAAACGTAGGGCCACTGATAAATCAAGCTCAGTTTACGAAAGTAAGAACAACCCATCATACTATTTAGTGTAATCTAATGATGGTTGTATTTTAATTGACGTAAGATATAATTTATTCTGTGTACAGGTCTCGTCATTAGTGGATGACGCTGTGTCGAAGGGTGCAACTGTTCATCTTGGAGGCTCTCCCCACTCTTACGGAAAGCTTTTCTTCCAACCTACTTTAATGACGAACATCAATTCAACAATGCAAATACATTCAGAGGAAATTTTCGGACCTGTTGCCACAGTGATGAGGTTTGAACCAACGCTTAGCAGACTTTGTGATGTAGTGCTTGTTGGTTAACATATGGACTTATTTCAGTTTCCAGAGCGAAGAGGAAGTCATAGCACGTGCCAATGATACCCCATCAGGTAAAGATAATCGGTCTTTATCCATGGTCCCTCAAAAAGGGAAAGGTATCCGTAAGATGCATACAAATATTTTGCTGTTCCAGGGCTGGCGAGCTACTTCTGTTCAAATGACATTTCCCAGATACGCCGGGTAGCGAGGAAACTAGACTACGGAATGGTACGTTTCGAAATATGTTGATATAAGTTTTAGAAAAAGGTATATCATTATGGATATTTACAATTTGTGTCCCCTTTTAACAGGTCGGCGTCAATGAAGGATTGATATCATGCGCGGAAGCAGGTTTGTAGATAATTGTCGTGATTACTTCTTTATTACAAGTGGTCGAAATTCTTAAAGCATGCCTTGATTTTGGTTCATAGCATTCGGAGGAGTAAAAGAATCCGGAATGGGACGGGAAGGGTCAAAGCATGGCATGGATGAATACAGCTTTATCAAGTACATCTGCATCGGAAACTTAGAATAGAACAACCATCGGTTAGAGCAAGAAACTTTTTCGTGACATTCCAAAGAAAACTGCACGTTATACATCTACATCATAATGTCTTCCATTACAAGCTTTGTCCAACTTTTCGAGTGACAACGACGTACCTTTAATCTGTAACTAAGTCTTCCTTGTGCTCCAGGCAGTCTTCCACGTTAACGTGATAGTCTTACTAGTGTGCTAATGTGTGGTGTAATTCTATGACAATTAGAAATCTAGGTTAAGAACGACTGGTTTTATTTTGCTCGGTTCGTTGCGGATGCCTAAATTTCAGCCGACCAGTTGAGCACTCATTTCAAAAACTGCAGCTGTTTAAAAATTTGCTGAATGATTTGACGTATGCCACTTGGTTTCCCTTTTTTTCAAAACTGTGTCAACGAAGGACGGTCAGTCGCTTAGAATTCCGTCTGTACAAAACAGGCTTGCTGAAAAATAAGATAATACTAATGCTACTGCAGTGTTTTGTGTTTACAATTCGGTGTGCATGAAACAAGTTTTATGTTTTTATTATTGACGAATTAAATTTTTTCTGTGTTATTGAAACTTTTGCTCGAATTAAAATAAATATCTTGTCGCTATGGCTATGAAGCTGGGTCCAAAAGTTTATTGATTATCACCGTATTTACATTCCATTGTGATCTCTTCATTTGACCGGCTTAACCTTACCTACTAACCATGGTTATTGTTAGTAGGCTTGACCCAAAGAGTTTACCCATTGGCTCATTGATAAGTAACAAGTAGTGAAGGGGCTAGGCATAATATATAGAGGGTTCACATTTCGTCAGGTGAGCTTTATTATAGACGAGAGGAAGTCCGTATGCACTCTCAGTTATGGCGTTTACAGACTTGATTGGTGAGTCTCTGTCTATCTGCCGCAATCTGCATTCTGAGATGTTTCGCGTTTGCATCCCCACTATAGGCCTGCAGAGAAAGCAATCATTAAAAGAATCTGAGAAAGTTATGGCGATCTCCTTCAGAGATGGGTGGGTCTCTCCAAACCTAAATGGAATTATGAGCCCGAAATGGCTACTCTTGTAATATCACCGAGGCCTTTTCCAGAGGTGGATTGGGGCTCGTATGGCGGCCATGCTACATAGCGAGCTGCATGAATTTGCTCAATGAAACTGGAAAAGGCGAGCTCCACACATCCCATAGAATGAATTTTCACGGCAATGAGAGAAGAGTTCCGTTTGGTATGTGAATTTCAGCTTAGAAAATACTTAATGGACACAGACTATAAGGTTGAACAAAGCATGAAGCAGTTTTAAGGCACTAGCTATAGCAACTAAATCATCGCTGTGGATGCCATATTATTACATTGTTGTAATTTGCATTTTTTTATCCTTTCAACGCATCTGCGAAGTAATGCAAGTCATTTCTCTCCCAGTGATCAAAAGTCTGTTATATACGAGCGGTTTTCGCTGTTCTGGTTTATAAGCTTTGCAATTCAGGGCTAAAATTTTAAGAGAAAGCAAGAGGATCTGGCCTGGTTAAGGCTTTTCCTTTCAAGATTACGAAATAACTTGTGCAAACGATGGTGCTACAGTTCGGTTGTATAGGCACCACTGAAGTATGACGCAGCGAAAGCTATTACATTACCACATATAGAGCTATATGTGTGTTACAAGTTTTTTAACGTTCATGATTACGTTGGCACAGAACTGTTTTCATGGATTCTGGTGTCGCACAACAGTATGTAATGCATAATTCTTCTTCCGGGCCTTGGCCACTCGGTTTTATCTTTGACTGGTCGAATTTGAGAAATGATCCAGATGGAATGTAACAACACAGCGTAATATCGGAAATACGGCTGCAAACGACTCATATTTCTGCGAAAGTATGGCAGTAGTTGGGAAGAGGGTTGATATGTTGAGTGAAATTCCATACGAAAAGCGAACATACGAAAGTGTAGGGTCTTGATGGACACTACTGTGGTAAAGAGCTCAGCACAGTTAAAGTGGAATCCTGGCAATTCGATTTCATGAAGATCATTTTAATTGTGTCTAAGGCTTAGACTCTACGCTAACCTACTTCCTGTAGCTGTTTGTATCTTTCTTATGTCCCAACAAGTGACTGTGACTGAGAATTCAGCTCTCAGCCTTAGATTCCTGCGAGTGAGCAGTGATAGTATGATGAGGGCTTAGCTCAGGTAAATGACTTGGCGTTCCATGACTTACCTTCTGACTTCTACATTTAAGATATCTTTGTTAGAACTGAAAAAAAATTGAAAGTGAGAATTATTACAGAAATAGAGAAGATTTTGCATTAAATCCAATGTCCGCCTCCTGGCATATGTAGCTTGTTGAAGGAAGAGAAAAAACCCTGGCCACACACATTATGAGTATCAGTGAGGCAAAGAATGGTTCATCATGTATTCAATAAGCATTAATAATCACCACTGGGAAGAAGAATGAATGGTACTCAATATCTAATTTTGGGAGAGCGTGTACATACTCTCTTGCAATCCTAATGGCTATGTATAGGCTTCATTGTTGTTGTTGATGCTCTATCTTCACATCTATTAGGTGAGTTAGACGAAATTGAGACTGAGTTTTTCTTACAAAATGCAACATAATAGCTTTACAGGCTAACCACACCACGCATATCTAATAATGCTCAAAATCTGTAGACGAATCCCAAAAAGCTACACAGGTAGGTAGGTAGGCAGGCAGGCGGTTTTCCGAGCCGCTGGTCTTGTTTCACACTTTTGTACAAGCCAAGACAGAGAGTGAATAGTGAAATGAACAGATTTGACACTTAAGAATAGGATCCCGTGAAAACCAAATTACTTCGCCACGATGCAGATGATTTGAGGCACAGGAAGATGATGGTGTATGAATGAAACAAGGAAGAAATCGTTTATATGAATTTGGGATGACATCCTTTTTACGCTCAAACTGTTTTCTTCCTGGCCTGATAAGGGTGAAACTCTGTTCCTTCAGCATATAAAAAGGACCTGTAATCCATCTGCTTATCATCATTGCAAATCAGTTCACTCAAGCAGACGTACACAGTGAATAATTAGAAATATTTTCGGATTTTTTGAAAAAATTCAAGTTTTTCAGTTCTTATGTTTACATACCAAATAACTTCGTAGTGAAAAAGTTCTCCCTTTCTTGCCAAGCCAAACCTGCTGCAGGAAGCAGTTAAGTGGAGGGCAAAATGCCCGGATTACACCGCCGCCTTCTTTTCCTCACAACAACAGTATTACTGTGCTTCATATTAGGCTCAAAAGAATTTGTAGCTTCGCAACAACAACCAAATTACGAAAGTGATTCAGACGTGACCCGTACCAGTAGTAGTAATTATGATACGGACGATGACAATGCTGCCCCTCTTACCTCCGCTGCTGACTCGTCTCAGGATAGCGGAAGTAGTAGTGACTCCACGGGTGACGGTAATAATTACTCTGAACAATACAGCGGTAGTGTGACGGATAGAAATCGGGACGATAATGAGGAAAGCTCCTCAGACAATGGTAACGATGGGGAATCCGATGGGGACAGATCTAACGACCAGTATGTAGAAACGGACGGTGATGGGGAGGATAGCGGAAGCAACGAGTACTACGACGAGGAGGAGTCCGACGATGAGGGCACTGCGGAAAGTAACCCTCAACCTCAGTTTACTCTCTTAGACGTCCTTAGTCCAAATTCCAGGAACCTTACAGAGAGTAGAGACAACCTTAACGGAACTGCTCTTGAAGTAAGTGAGTCCCAAGTTGTGTACAAACAAGAACCCGCTGGAGACTTGGAAACTGCTGCAACTGGGTATGGAGGGTATGTTTGAGTTCTCGCTTTTTCCCCGACATTTAGCTTTCACGTCTACACTCAAAGCCATTATTATCCCTGACTGTATAATGCACCTCAAAATTTTCCTTGTAGTCATGGTGGAGGTCACGGTGGTCATGGTAAAGGAGGCAAGTACCAATCAGGACATCATTCCAGCCATGGAAATAAGGGACAGAAAGGATATCACAAGTAAGATACTTTGTCAGATGATTACATCATAGTCTTCGCTCTGTATCACAAGCGCATAAGCTCATCATTCCGCTCCATTTGCATTACAGATATAGCGGTTATAAAAAGGGAAGTCGTGGGCATAATAACAAGGATCAGCATAAGGTAGAGCATCTTATTATGTAACAACACAAAACAGGCAAAGAGAATCTGAAATTAAAAGTGTGAAAATTTGTAATTTCAGGGTGAGTTCGCTTCACAGACTTTCGTACCTATTGCCCCGATAGACTGAGCTACGAGGGTACTGTATGTATGGTTGCTATGACAATAATTGCTCGTTACGGTGGTCAACTGAAGGAACACGATTATTGCGAATATTGTAATGGAAGAGATGGTAAAGTGTAAATTTTCATTTCAGGTCATTATGGTTCCAAAGGAGGTAAATCAAGTGGTTACAAGGTAAGATATCGCGAAATTTTGTTAATTGTGGCGTTCATGTCCAGTCTGCTTTGGAATTCAACTCATCATACGCAAAAAATATTGATTTCTGAGTATAGAAAGGAGGGAAACATTACGGGGGAAAGAACTATGGAAGTAAAGGGAATAAACATGCAAGCTACGGGAAGAAAGGAGGTAAGTTGCCCTCAACAGCTATAATAATAGCCTATGCAGAGCAGAAGTTTAAGTAAGGGGTGACATTTCTTAGGTCACAAAAAGGGTCACTCCACCAAGGGATTCCACAATACATACCACAAGGTAATATCATTTTCTTAATACTTCCGTTCTGTCCTCCGCGAAAGAAATGAAAGCATAAGCGTATTTGACGCAATGAGCACGTACTAGCAGGCTTTTACATAACACTTATCACCTCAGATGATAATATTTGCATCTAAACTAGTTATTCTGCTTGGAAATATAGGATGAATACAGTAAGAAGAAGAAGTTCTATGATGACTACCACTCGGGAGGTCATCATTCCAAATACGGATCCCATGGCAAGCATCACTCAGAACATGGAGGTGGGATAACTGTTTTAGAATTTCTAATTTTCACCTACCTTTGCATCATCCCAAACAGCAGAGGCTTAACCCGGATTTGACTAAATTTACAGGAAAGAAACATCACGGAAAGCATCACAATGGACACTGGCAGGAGAAGCACCATGGAAACCAAGGCCATTACAAGAAGGTACTAAATCCTTATTAAATTATCCTCCTGATGATGATTAGGTAAACTATTACTGTACTAAAATGACATCCCGTCTTTGTAGGGTCATCACGATTCCAAACACCAAGGACATCAAGGAAAACATGGAGAGGTAAGATTCTTGCGGACTTGATCAAACCATTTTCGTACTACCTTGTGTATAAGCAATCAATCAACATAAACTTTTGCATTGCAGCAAGGACATCATGGATACCATTCATCTCATGGAAGAAAAGGCAAGCTGGTTAATTAATTCAGAGGCACCTTATTATTTACTGTTTATGGTGTGATCAATATTATTTTATGTTCCAAACCACAGGAGGCCATCATTCCAAGAAGCAATACGGAGGTAAGGTTTCGGCAGCTTTCCATCCTTTTATAACTATCTTATGTCTTACATTTAGTAGCATAATTTAGACGATAGTTGTTTCATTCTCGAATCAGTGGCTGTCAATTGGCTGTATACACCAACTTTAAATTCGTTTGTTTATTTGGCTTCGAATGCAAACCATGAAAACAAATATTTATATCCCTCGTCACCCCAGTCTTGACTTGCCCTGATTTATCGTATCTCCTTAAGCATTTGATTGCTGCTCATTCTGTATAGAGTCCTATTAAATGTATTGATAAAGGCCATGTCAGTTTAGAGAAACTAACATACATGAATTTTCTACAGGTCATGGCGGTGGTGGTGGCCACGGAGGAGGAGGATACGGAAAAGGTATGTAGTGGCAGTTGCGCTAGTGCACTTTCTTATGCACCGGCAAGACAGGAGCCACCATTTCTAGAGTTTTTAAGAGCTATCAGCGTAACACGAATGTGTCCATGTTCACTTTATAAATTCGGGTATGATTCTCATTGCAACCACATTAATATTCTAGGCCATGGAGGTGGTGGCGGCGGAGGAGGTTACGGACATAAAGGTAATGGTGAACGCTTATAAGTATAGATTAGCCATAGGATCCATTGAGGCCTCAGAGAAGGCTTTCCGCATTGACAACGTGAACAATGATCCCACACAGCTGTGCTGTGCTTAGATTTGCAGTAGTTTTGATAATGCACCATGAGTACTATGAATGTTTATACCTTTAATATAAAATTTTTGCACATGCACACAGGCTATGGCGGAGGAGGTGGTGGAGGACACAAAGGTATAGAACTTCCGAGATAATTTACATAGAAAAAGTAGCATAGTTGTCAGTTGGAAAGCACAATGGCGGATAGAGTCTCTATGGAAACAGCATAGCAGGACTGTCCCGACATTTGTGGCTTTCCTTTGGCTTGACAACGCATTTAATTACAAAGTTGCATATGATATGCAAAATTTAATCGACACGGAATGCAAGAAGGCGTAGGGGAAATTTTACTGTCTTAAAATTCTCCTAACAAAGTCAAAGGATTTTGAGCTGAGACAGCCGCCCGTAGCGATTAAAACTTGTTAAAATAATAATTATTATTCTGAATGGATGTTGACCCGTCTGTGATAATTTCCATTAGGATATGGCGGCGGAGGCGGCGGCGGTGGCTACGGAGGCTACTAAATTGGTTCTCAAAAGCCGCAAGAACAAGAGCAACCCAAGAAGCCGACATGACCCGAGGATCATTTATTTCCTCACCGTATTAGTAAAGTCAGAAGATGAACAAGAAGAGGACATGCAGATGTTGAGGTATCTTCCTTCTTACCTTTCCTCCTTCTGCGGCTTCATTATTCCTTCTAGTACTGTTACATACTTCCATCAAGAACAGCAGCCAATCATCCAGCATTTTCTGATGCTGCTGCCACTGTATATAGACATTAGTCAAACTTTGAAATCTATATGAGAAGCTATGTTTTTCATTTGTCATATAAGTAGACTTTTTTCCATCTCAATTCTATGTTTTTATTTTGTTTTTTTCTCCATCAATTACTATGAATGATCTGAAAGGAGAAAAAATGTGTACGTATATACTTTTCCTTCTTCAAAAAAAGTAATGTATAAAATTTCAAAGGAATAATAAAAATCTAAACGTGCGAATACTTTATATATTGACAGCAATCATTATTATTTTCCGTAGTGTAGTAACCTGCCCCTCGGAACACTACTCCTAATAATAGCAGCGAGTACTTTGCTCAAGTCCTCACACCTGCTTATTCTGGCTTGACTTATGGATGAAGAAGCTTTGAGAGATAACGACTGTGAAAAAAACCTTGAGCGAATGCTAATGAGATGCTTCATCTCCTGTAATCATGTAAATTTTTGCACAGATTTCCGGGTGCAAAGCTTGTTCTCGAGCTACATTTCAGCCCAGTATTGTACAGTATTGTAATACTGAAATCATAAAATTTCTGTGGACACTTTATAGTAGTACATTGCCAGATCCCATGAACAGAGTTCTGTTGCTGGGAATGGGAAGACAGAGAGATGCATGTAAAACATGTGTGTGAAAATCGAGCATTAATTCTAAGCCACAAGGTCAGGAAATGAGTGGAATGAGAACTTACACTGTCGACTGACAGATTTTTTATTAAAAAAAATATCTAGTTTTTTTTCTTCCTCCATAAAGTCATGCCCAGTTTGTCCAAAGGAATGGGAGAAAAGGACAGCCGAATTTCCATGAAGAGGATGATGACGTCCCTGTTGCTGCTGCTGCTCTTATGTGGATTTAAATTTGTATGGAAACCATGTGCACTGACATGTATGATGATGCGAGGTCACGATTTCCAAGTTTATGCATCTCTACTGTAGTAAGTAAAGCTGCGGAATCATGGGGAAGTAACGTGAGGCTGCCTGACTGAAATTTTATTGTATGCTGCAACTTACTACTCCTTCCTATAGGACATTTATTTCGTGCTCTACGTTACCAACTAAACTTGTGCATTCATACAGAATAATTGTGTTAACGGGTTCAAGAGAACCTATTCGGGCATTTCAAAGTAATAAGGGTTATGATATGATACGGAGGATTATTATCATTATTATTATGATATTCATTCACGTGGGTAGAAGAGCAAGATCGTTCCTAAAATTTTGGGCGGGGGTGAGTGAGCGAAAAAACCCTTCCTATACTCACATCATGATCATCATCTTCTTCCAAGACAAAGTATAGTATGAAGTAAAGGGATAAGAAGAGGGTGAAGCTTAAAAAACTCATGAGAAGGATTTCTTTCCACGGCAGTATGCCATAGTCGTAAGTAAGTTGAGTTTAGAAGAGCAAGTGAAATGAGTCAATATGATCGACGAGTCAAGGCAGGCATTCGTTTGCTCCATTATTAGAAGAAGAAGCAGAAGAAGGAGTGTATAGTAGTAGTGTGAACTAAAAGAGTTTGTGTGTAGCTAGTAGTGAGCACCTCATCTTGTTGTTCCTTAGTTAAGTTCGTTCATTCGTTCGTGAGTTGTCTCAATCATTTCCTTTCACTCTCTCCGTTTACGAACAAGCATTATTTCGCATGCATCCGTCCATGCGTCTATATGCGCACCTGCTCTACCCGCGAGAGGTTTCTCACTTTGCCTATTTTTCACGCCCGACGTAATATTTATTTTTCACACCAATCTGTGATTATTTACCCCTCCCGTGAATTATTATTCTCTTTTGTCTCTCTCTATCTCTCTCTCTTTCTCCCTCCCTGTCTCTTCTTTTCATCTTGTTGTCACATTTGGATTCGCAATTATATATTTCTGTGTGCAAAATCACTCAAGTGCTGAGAGATTTTTAAGCAAATCAAGACCCATCATTGTCATCATCATCATCACCATCAACATCATTACAAATCTACACGGTCGTCACTGAATCAAGTCGCATGACGACGACGATTAAACGAAACAATTTCCTACGGTAGTCGTGGTGTTCGTGATGGTGTTGTGAACTCGGTTTATCCAAAAGTGAAACAATTGGTTCATAACCAAACTGACGCAACCAATTACTTCCAAGTTATGAGGCTGATTACTAAAATTTTGCCTTGTCACTGTCCTCATGGTTATCCGTAAATCTATTATTACTATCACAAGTTGCAAGCAAGAGTTAAGAAACCCTTTCCCCAGGTGAATGTGTTCTTATTATTGCGTGCTCCAAGTGTCTATCCAACCCTAATCTTCTATCTGGGTTTAAAACATTGGGCTTACTACTACAGAAAATTGTGACAAAAAAAAAACGTTGCAGTTTGCTACTACTGGAGTAGTATGTTTGTTTGCAACGCATCATCAAGTAGGCCTCATGGTACGGTGTGACAAAACAAAGGAAAAGGTGCGTGAGTGACGCAAAGTTGATACAAATCATCATCGGTCATCATCAACATC
>JAQFYD010000359.1:0-20477 GCA_034694225.1 Bourletiella hortensis | reverse complement strand
ATTACTTTCGGTATCAGTTTCGGTCAGTTGCTCATCAGTACTTCTGGTGGTGGAAAAGGGTGAATGCGGATACAGTGAATTTTCTTGGATGTCAACATTAGTGATGGTGGTGATGATTGGTGTTATATAGTGATGATATTATTAGCGATTGGATCTATTAGGCATTGTCTTTCAGAAGTGTTGATGGTGAATAATGTATTGTGTTGATGATGACGATACTAAATAATAGTGGCTGGAGCTTATGTAACATGATGTCAAGTGATGATGATGATTATGCAGTCGGGAGAATATTTTAATAAGTTGTGAAGGAATGGAAATAAGCGGTGTTTTAGTGGTTGGCATTTGAATTATTATCATCGTTGTGGCTGAATGGGCTATGTTATAATAATGAACGGAAGAGGAATTATTTTGGCCGAGATATTTTGTTGATTGACGTTGGGTACCTCGGGCTAACGAGTCGTGGTTTTTAATGTGATCTGTTGACGACGACGACGATGAGGATGATGATGATATGAATATGGAAAATCATTCATTGTTTCGGTGCTTATATGTAAATAACAACGGCTTTTGCATATTGTTGTTGTTGTTGACCCAAACAGCGATGGAGACACAACTGAAGACGGTGGGGATGACCGTGATGAATCCAAACGAAAATCCAGAAATTTGTCGGAGAAGAAGAGGAGAGATCAGTTTAATATTCTTATCAATGAGCTGTGTTCAATGGTGTCGACATCACCACGGAAGATGGACAAATCAACAGTTCTCAAAGCAACTATTTCGTTCTTGAAAGCTCATAATGGTGAGGCTTCCTGGACCAATGATTTTTTAGAAGTATAATTTATATATATACTTTAAGTAGCAGCTTATGTAATAGTTAATTTTAACTTGGTTTACCGTCATTGACGACGATTGATATGATTTGGAGGGATGCAGCTCTTTTATCTTTATTCATAATGAGCCTCGCTTATGTAACTGCGAGGTGGTCATTAGTTTTGTCGATGTAACGGACTGGCTCATTATTGTGCTTTCAACTCATGTGATCTCCTTTTTTTGTTTTCCTGTTCACAGAATTGGCAGTACAGTCGCAAGTTCAAGAAACTCAGGAAAGCTGGAAGCCATCTTTTCTTTCCAATGAAGAGTTTACCCATCTAATGCTGGAAGTGAGGATGATGATAATATGTTTTAATGAGGCTAGTCAGCAGTTTGCTCGGATCAAGGAATTAATTTGCTGAATTTTCTCATTCTTAGGCTTTAGATGGATTCATTACGGTCATATCGACGGCCGGTGTAATTTTATACGTTTCAGAGGGTGTTACATCTCTTTTGGGACATTTACCTGTAAGTAAATCGTCAGATGTTGTGATGCGATTGTTAAAATATATTCTTTCTCATGGATGTCTGTAATATGATTTTTGAGTTGGCTGATTGGCCCGATGAATTTGGCTGGGAAAAGACAGGAATTCCGTTTTTGCGGATATAGAGGAAGCGGGACTTGTTGTTATTACTTATGTATTTGCTAT
Source organism: Bourletiella hortensis (assembly GCA_034694225.1). Taxonomy (NCBI): domain Eukaryota; kingdom Metazoa; phylum Arthropoda; class Collembola; order Symphypleona; family Bourletiellidae; genus Bourletiella; species Bourletiella hortensis. The sequence goes on along the minus strand of JAQFYD010000359.1, from coordinate 18,957 downwards.
TTGTTGCTTTACAGAGTGATTTAGTAAGCAGTACAATTTACGATTTGATACCAGTCGAAGAAAAGTCAGATTTGTATGCTGTACTTATGGGTCCTGTAGACGATAATGTGCGGCAGAATGTTTCTCTCGACATTCATTTCCGAAAAGGAGGTTTGGAAATGGATGAAGAGAACCACACTTTCCAACTCGTTAAATTAGTTGGTTACTTCAAACGTTGGATCTCACCTTCTGAATGTAACAGTAAGGCGGCATACTCTTAATTGTTCTCATTACAGTAGTAGATACTTTTTTTTTGCATTTGTGTTTCCATTCCGATTTCATTTCTTGTTTTATAGGTGGAAGCGAAAGTGCCACGGAAAGGAACGACGAGCAGTTTTCAGAATCAAATGATTCTAGTAATAATAGTTACGTGTTAGTTGCTACTGGAAGGCTAATTGATGCTGAACTGCTACGAGAAATGTCTGTCGTCGTGGACTCTGCTCAAAATGAATTCTCTTCCCGACATTCTCTGGAATGGAAGTTTTTATTCCTTGACCACCGAGCTCCTCCCATCATCGGATACTTACCCTTTGAGGTGCTGGGGACATCCGGTTATGATTACTATCATGATGATGACTTGGAAAAGGTTGCAACATGTCACGAAGCATGTAAGTCGCTGTCAATACTATTGTTCTAGTTTGGTCAGAACAATGATTTCAGTGTATAAAAAATTACTAGGCTCGCAAGCCTATAATGCAGCTGGTCAATATAGTAGCAGGGTAATTTAGAACATACCACTATTTTTATTCCAGTGATGCAAAAAGGAGAAGGAACCTCATGTTACTATCGATTTTTAACCAAGGGACAGCAGTGGATTTGGCTGCAAACGAGGTTCTATATAACGTATCATCAGTGGAATTCCAAGCCCGAGTTTATTGTTTGTACCCATAGAGTAGTGAGGTAAATTGCTTTTTGACTCCAATATCCGGTCTGTCATACTAGAATAGAAGATGGTCGACGTACATTATTTATTGAATAGGCAAATACCTCATTTATTTTATGTCTGCAGTTATGCCGATGTGATGAAAGAACTTCGAGGTGAAAGAACCAATACTGAAGCGTCCAGACTTTCAGAGCCACCAGTGCCAAAGCAAGCCAAAACTGAATCCAGAAAGACCAGCTCATCGACATTATCCCTGAAAAATACCAGTAAACAAAGGAACCTAAATGTAAGAGCACTGAATACATGTAGTCACGATATCGTATGAAAGCATACAGTGCAAAAGTTTTTATTTCATAAACAAATGGATTACAGGGAAGTTTAAGCTACGGATCCATCGCCTCGAAGAGAAATTGCTTCCTACGAAAGTTAGATCTTCCCCCCAAGTTCACGGCAGCTCTTAACTCTACCCATTCGTCAGCAATGACACCACCCCAACCTGTTCAGTATGCTCCAGCCAGCGTATCCGTCCCAGATCCCAGTTCTTCTTCTGTTTCTATGTGTTCGCAACCGCTGAACACTACCGTCACAGTCGCCCTCCACCCTCAAGTGCCACAATTTGTTCCATCACAGCAATTAACCCCTGCGGTTCAACATACTCCTAATGTTGCTACGGCAACAGCAGCAGCCATTTCTATCCCGATCGCCAATTTTGAGGTCAATAACTTGTCCCATAACACGAATTTCGCGCTTGCAACGTCCAATGGTGTCCATAGTCATATAACTCCTGGACAGTTTGCAATTCAGCAAGGTATGATAGTTTTCCTCGATTTTAATCTGTGCTAGCGTGAGAACGCGTACTGCCCAGTATAGCATGCATTGATTACCCTTAGTTACTTAGCAATGATGAAAGCTTATTTGTTTAGTGCCTAACATAGGTAGTCTTTCGTCCTTTTGTTTCATGCAGTGTCTTCAAGTATGGCTCAAGTGCAGCTACAATTAATATGGGGTTTTTAATTTGAAACCACAGTAGGAGGTCGTGCGATTTTGACAGCAACGCAGTGCGCCCTTCAAGACCAACTCCTAATGAAACATGCAGAGCTTCAGCGTCAAATAATTCATCAGCAGGAGGAACTTCGTCGAGTTTCGGAGCAACTGATCATGGCACAATTCGGTTCAATTCAGGGGGAAACACACACTCAGGTCTTGCTTCCTCCCACGCTCACTCAAGCTATACCTCAACAGCAACATTATCTGCATGCACATCATCATCACCACCAGCAGTTGACGGAAGATAACCAGGCTCATATGCAGGTAAAAACAGGATTCTAGCAAGTCTTCATTATGCCAGAAAATCTTACAGACGAAGCCATATGATAATAAAATGTTGTTGTGTTTCTCAGGGGCAGTCCAATTTGTTCCAGTACCAGGCGTCTGTAATGGGATATGCGTCCCAGCAACCCCCGCCTTCAGGACACGACGGGACCACGTAAATAGAGGTATACCGAAACCTATCCAGCCAGTCCGGATATGACAGGGTCTTTAATACGTTAAGTTGGACGATCAATTTTAAATTAGTAGAATAAATCGTTAAAACTATACTATTTTAATTTAGGTGTTGCAACCAACATTTGTGAGAGAATACCCGACATTAGTAACTAAGAAAAGTTATCATGCGATAGTAGAGCTTTTCGAAATCTTATACCTTTTTTTAAACTAATATATAAAGACGAATATATATATTTCAGAGGCAATCAGGACCACACATGACGATACATTATGCGCAAAAATTCTTCATTGATACATGTATAGAAAGGTACAATGTGCATGCGAGATTTATTTATTTTTTAAACTTTGCACCTGGGGCGAATCATGGGTGGACAACGGCCGTAATAATCCTTACATTTATATCAGCGTCAGTTAAGGAAATGTACGTTATTATCAGTCAATAAGACTAAATTGTCATTTTAAAAAAATTGATGTACCAGTAGTTGTGGATTTAAACTGAGGTGCTGTAGGAAGCAAAGACTCTTTACTATAGTTGTCGTACACATGGCAGCGATAGCGGTGCTAACGTTTACAGGGTACTGGAGTAGGAAGGTTTCTGTCTCGTTCATGTATCAAAACAAATTGGCTGCACCTGACCGGTTCTAAATGCGTGTGTATGATGCCATGAAAGGGACTGCTTACGTAACCCACTTACTTCATAGGATTTGAAGGACTTTTCACTGGATTTGTGTAGGGCACTGTGTTTGAGTGGAACGTCATATCGATCGGCAGGCTGGCTCGTAAGGAATCATTTTACCGGGCGGTTATATAAAATTCTGGCGCATGCATGCAGCTGACTGAGCTATATCGTTCCGCATACTTACTACTGCAATTATCAGTAGTCCTTTGAAAACCTCATGTAAGGAGCAAGGCAGAAAGAAAGGAGAGGAAGCAACTTGTGACGAAGAATGACAGGGAAAAGTGAAGCCTTAAAAGCTTCGTGTTCGAGAATGAACTACGCTTTTAGAGGTTTGTCTTTCTTCAGTGAAGAATGACGTTTCACTGGATAGTGCTATCAAATTAGTGAGTAATTAGAGTATACAAAAAAATTCATGCGGAAGCGCCTGCTGGTGTGTAATATGGGGACAAAATTTGGGTTCATGAATTTGTATTCCTAATTATATTTTACAATATTCTCTCCGTCCACTGAATTCCTTGAGCTTTGAGCTTAAAACAGCTTCTGTCTCTGGGCTTCGGTCAAGGTTTATAGCATGCATTCGCTCAAAACTACCCCAGTATACCAGTTAGGCAACCAGTTGCATAGCTTATCTACGTGCACAGGTTGTAAGCGACTTCACAGATTGCGTACATATTGAACTTCCCGGAAAATTAACGTGTTAAATTCCCTTTAATCTCGAGCATTTTGAAGAATCCTTGCAGGTGTGGTTTCCACATCAACAGGCTTCATCAGCTGAAGGCAAACAGCATTAGTTTTGCTCCAGTAATAGACACCAATTGCATTTCCTTTTTCGACCGCTGTATAGGACCTTATGCGAAGCATTTGGTTTATGAGGCAGTTTTCGCTCACAAACTCGATTGTTTGAATAAGTCCAGCCTCAGGCGCTAATGCTCACTGAAAATGAGATCAATAATTATTGTTTTCCACCATGGCATGTCCAACAATTTGACAGTACGGGTTGCTCATTCCTGAAAAGTCTGAACAGCACTCAAACTCAGCAGATTATTGAAACTTTCATGCAGTAAGCGTATAGGTATAGGCAAGCGCGAGTAATTTATGTCGGCCAGGTCGTGATTTTTAGTGTATGCCATAAGAACTCCGGTAGCAGGTTTCATTTTTGTCGTTAATTGGATATGATAATTATTGATTTGAGCGAACCGCCGGCTCTCCAAGGTCATTAATTTGCATATTAAAAAACATTCGAGCGTGAGTTTAATTCCTAAATATTTGTAAATTAAATTATTAGGCAGCGTGAGTTCAATTCCCTACAGGTGACAAACGCAAAGTTAGGCCATGAAAAATACCAGAAATGTTAGGAATACATGGGTGCTCAATACTTGGAAGGTGCATATATGCATAAAGACCGATAGTGATGTGACCAAGCTTTAATTCCACAATTGTTTGTCCGGTAATGTATTCGAGCGTATTGCCCAAGTCGGAAATTTTGTTGTCTGTCCTCCAAAGTTATTATCAGTACCTGTCGCGGGACCATTAACTGATGGACGGAAGTGATGTGATGAATACATATGTGACCATGAAAAGGCTGCGTTTGAGCTTGTTCATAATCTTCTTGAGTTAGCTAATCGATTCTTTGCATACGGGGATGATTCCACTGGCCCCATCAAAGATGATGTCTGCCGAATGTCCAAAATAGTTTCTTCAATCTGAATCATACATGTACATAAATTAATGTGTCAAAATGAGCTCCTCTCCTCCGGGGACTATTGCAGTAGGAAATTATTACCTTGAAGAGCGTCATGCTGTTTGCATAGAAGTGTTGATTCTGGTAATCGTAATCCCGTGCGTATAGATAGTCTCATTATTTTGAGAAGATTCATCTTCATCTCTATAAATGGTAGTTATCTGTATAGTTATGCTGCATGAATGGATTACGTCTTGTAACCAAGAAGTAAGTAAGGGTGTAGGTGAGAGGATTTAGTTACAAAGAGGAAACGAGCCGAGTTAGTTGAACTCGTAGCGGAACCTCCTACTATCTAAATGTTACCACTGCGGTTCTGAACTGAATTTCTTGTGGTACAGTAGTGACACTGGTGTTGAACAAGTTGTAAAATTAGAGCTATTGTAATGCGAGGAATGTCGCATAGCCTTGCTTTCCTCACATGCTCTTCATCATTAGGGTGGCCAAGTCCCGAAAATCCGACATCTACAAAGCTTTAATTAGACGTTATAAATAAGGCATCGACCAAAAATTCTTTAAGTTTCATTCATTATCATTGTGAGGTCAAAAAGGAGAAAAAAACTAATGCTACAGTGGTCGGTCGGTGGGCTGTAGCGGGCGGAGCTTGAAGTATTTTCATTACCTACTTGTCTTGCTGAGGTCACAAATTATCAATGTCTCCTGTAGTAGAATTAAAATGAATTGAGGTCCGTGAAAACATAATCAGCGACGATGTGTGCAACCAGTTGGTCCAATAATTGAATTATTACTTTACTCGTATTGCACATCGTTCCCAAATTTACTAATGTATAGAGCCTCGGGGCAAAGTTAGAGAGTTGACTTTTTTAGTGCTCAGGTGACTGTTGTCGTCGGATGATAGGGTAAAAATAGTATGTCACATATGGTAGCTTACTTTTTGCCTGAGAAGAGGGACATGAACTGCTATACTCATTTGCATGCAAATGAAAATTAATGCAAGCCCTAATACAAACTATGCTAATGAATTTCTAGCAGTATGGAACATGAATTTTCCCTTCTTCTTAATAATTTTAAAGGAACTGGCTCGCAGGATTATTAGACTTTGTCAGTTGTTTTTTTAATTATTATGTACACTGAATATATAGACATGTGATAATGTAGCCATATAATATATCCACGTTCACCATACATCTCTGGTCTGGTATTATATTATTATTATTATTATTATTTCCTGCTCAAGTTCAACTAATAATTATTATTGACTGAGATGGATGGTTTGGTCAGTTTTGTTTTTGTATTTCTATTATATGGATCTATGACGAGCGAAGAAGAAGTTTGGGATTTTTAATAGTGTTGCAAATAATAATAATAATCTTGTGTAGTTTTTTCGTTTTGTTTCTGTTGACCATTAAAACGAATCGACTGCCTCTATATGGAATGAGCTTAGCCATTTCTTTGGGGAAAGATAATATTATACAGCTGGCCACTTTTCAGGTAAATCCGCTGTAGCAGTGGTGGTAATAATAATAAGGAGAAGAAGGAAGATTACAAAAAAATGACTGATTGTCCTACAATCAGCATAATAATTAATAGATGATACTCGTCTCATATAAATGCCATTCCCTTCCAGGATTGTATTCGTTTTAAAATACACAAAATATAGATAGGAATTTTTAGATACTGTATTTTTATATGTAAAACACATAAAATAATTATCATATATCAACCTCCTCCTTCTCCTCTCTCCGTCTCTCTTTTATTACTTCATCACAAACAAACAACAAGCAAACTTAATTAGTCTGCTCTTGTACGGTTACACTTTGAACCACAGTTTTCTATGGCCAGAAGAGGCAGTTTTTTGTGCATTTTAATCATTTTCACTCCGTATCACCAACATGAGCGGGTAACATCATCATCGTCATAATGTAAATTAATAATGTACGGGAAAGTGGATCGAAATTGATTTTAATCATTCGTCATTGGGGCTCTATGATTCGCTGTAGGCAGAGTGAAAATAATAATTTCTAGACAGTCGGTAGAACATGCGTAATCAGAATATATGCATTCATGGAATCAGTTTTAAAAATGAATTAAAAAACTGTCAGCTGCAAAAGCAGTGATAAAAATATTTGGTACGGACTGCGTTATTTTTATGAATATTTTAAAAAGTTGTTATTGTTATTGCATATTTTGGATTCTTTGTACTCATTTTAGTCAAGATGCCAAAAAGAATTTATATATTTTTGTTTCCACAATGTTTTTCTCATTGTTGTTATGCCTGTTTGTTCTTATTGTTGTTGTTGTTATAATTGGTTAGGTCAGGGTTAAGTTAAATTAGGTTACAATTTATGTGGTAAGTAATTTTAGTATAATTTTTACGAGCAGCGGCGGCATAACGTACCTGTAATATGCGTCCGACAAGAAAGAATTAAATGTCAGTTTTTTCTTTGGAGGAACGGTTTTTCTGTGACGCAACCTCATCTTTGATGACATATGAAAAATACACGTAATGTATAGTAATATAGAAATGATGCATATTATCGTGAATGTGCAGTCCATGTAGAAAAAATAGTAATTAAAAATTCTGGCGGTGATATAGTACACATTTTAGTGATCATAGTTTATAACATGATGATAGTATACCTGTTGAAACCATTGTTCACGGCGATATTGATCATCAAAAGTGATGATGGTAATGATGATTGAAAATGAAGCTAGTTAAAAAAGTGTGATTGTGATAAATGCGCGTGTGTATTGTAGTTTTTATTATCATTATTATTTATATAATAATAATGTAATGGACAATTAAATGTTATAATATCTCGGTAAAATGTGGTATTTGCTCGTGGCAAAAAAAACAAAAAACAAAATTGATCCAATGATATTTGAGAGAGTGACTACACAATTGTGTGATACAAAGAAACCGAAACCGTCAAATGAAAACTCATAGATAGATATATATACATGAACATAGCCATATATTAACGTTATAATTAATCTATCTGAAAATATACGAAGTAAAGTGTACAAGTGCGAGAAAACAAAAGTCAAGTTACCGTGTAATTAATTATTACAATATACTATTCCATGCCAATGACATGAACCATCGTTTTTCATTTGAATTACGCAATTGATTCTAAAGGACACAGCAAAGGGGTTCGATATTTGCGGTTGATTTGCTGCTCTCGTTAATAGTTTCAGCTTTACAACATAAATAGGAACGATTGAGGTTTCTATTTCAATAGTCCTCATAAGTGAAGAGAAGTTCTTGAGCTCTTTTCACTTAGTTATATACAAAAGGCCTGATTCATGGCTCAAAGGAAATTTTAGTCATTGATGACTGAAGGAGGCTCAAATCATGTCTGATATCTTTAACTAAATTCTCCAGCTGAACCTTTGAATCCAGTATTTCCACACTGCAGGTGTAGGGGTTGTAGCGAACTTCAAATGGACGTGGAATTGTATCAGCGAATTTCCTGTGTAGAAGTAACAAAGGTTGACATTATAAATTACGTGGGAGCAAAGGTTTTAGGGAGGAAAAAACTGTTGGTGATGAGTAAGTGTGGGTGGCTTGTGAAGAAGAGAAATGTTAGGGTGTGTGGGGTATCATAATAGAACATTAGCGGGTAGATGGAGAGAAAACATGTAAGGATGACATAGGAAGAAAGGAGATAATTAGATTTGAAGCAGCCTTATTAGTGTTTTGGGTGTACTTAAAATGATAAATTAACCACTTACATAAGTTTGGAAGTAGCGTCCGCAAAACTTTCCGCTACAAAGTATACTGGTTGATACTCCGTAATAGGATAGTCCTGGTCCCCGGTTACAGGAGGATCAAAAGGTCTCAGCTCGGGCTTCCCACTTAGACAGTATTCCAGTTCTCCATAGGAGCTCAACAGACCTGCCCCAAAGGCCCTAACTTGGTCCCCTTGTCGACAAAGACCAAACTCAACAGTGAACCAGTAGCACTGTAAGGGGAAAGTTCATTAAAGTAATCAAACTTTTAGTCTTATTATGAACCCTTTGATCTGTATTCATTCTACTGATGGAAGCATCATCATTAATTACCGTGGTCAGTTTCTTTATGTACTCATCAGGTGCACCGAGCGAAGCTAATCCAATGGCTTGGGAGAACTCTGCAAAATCCGGATCCGCAAAGAGAGGAACATGGCCCAAAAGTTCATGACAAATATCTCTGTGTGTAAGGATGAGAAGAGAGAAGAAATAGGATGAGAAATACAGTTCGTTGAACCTCATCTAGCCTTCATTATGGTAAATATTGAATGATGACGACCATTGCCTGGATTTTCAAACTTACGGTTCGGGTGTGTAGTATGGACAACTGGAGTGCCGGATGTATTGTGTAGAGTGGAATACACGGAAAGCCAGCCCAGCAAGAAAATCTCGAGAGGAAAGTAGGCCTGCTACTGGCCTCAGTGTAAATCCAGTGCAATCTGAAACGATATGAGATGAGATAGATGAGCACCATGGATGAGTTTCATCAAGCTGAGAGAGACTTTATACAGAGAATCCTATGTCCTTGGAAAACATGATCCTCAGGCTTATTATGTTCAATTCTTTTGAACTCCCTCTCTCCTTTGTTTACCTTTCGGGAGCAGCGAGGGCTGTAGCTAATACTCGGGCACATTTCATTTACATCAGTACTACTACTTTTCCGGAGTAAATTCCCCGGATTTTCTCTAACAGTATTGAAAAACTAGTACTGCTAATCTTGAGGAGTCTCTAATTATTTTGGAATACGAAATAAGGGACACGCACTGGCTAATTACCTATTTACCCATTCATGCCAAAACAACTTACTATTCTTTACTAATCATTCCCCCCAAAAAGAAGAGGACAGTTGACATTTAGAGTAGCGCATACTAGCGCCAAGGCTTGCTCGCTTACCTTTGAGAAAATCCGATATGTCTTGAAGCTGAGGGATGTTATCCTCCCGGTAGCCACAATTCTCAACAAGCAAAGGGAAAATGTGGTTGTGCTCCTTGCAGGCATGTGTAGGATACAGTTGCGTTAGTTGACGGAAGACTTTAGCCCACGTTTCTATCTCCTCCTTTGTGTAGTCGATCCTCGGTATCGGTTGCCCACTGCAAGGTTTCATTCAGTCTAGTTTAGTCTACATTCCTGCTAATTTAATAATATTATACCCCCCGCATAGCCATATGCATTTCACGGGCGGTAAACTTTCCTCTGAATGGTCAACAACACTTATTGTCTCTGTCTTTCTCCATTAAAGCAGTCTTCTGGCATAGAAACTTGTTACACAATGCCAACAGGACATGTTGACAGACCGTTGTTTCATTGTAATATAGGCCTAATCCTTTCATCATCGTCATTTCCATTGTAATACTTTACACCCACGCCACACCTGTTCTAGCTCATTAAGATGCTTAAAATTACAGCCGCCAGCCTACAGGGAACTTACTGCTTGTAATTGTATGAGATGTGAGCCAGCTTCATTCTTCTTTCACGGTACACGGGATCTGTAAAACCCGGATGATCCGAGTCCAGTTCGGATCCAAAGGAAAGAATTTGATCAGCAAACTTGTCCAAGTCACGGATCTTCCTTGGGAACCATGGAGTCACATCTGAAACAAAAAAAGTACATTTCAATGTCATTTCCTCATGCTTGACAACATAATGAGCTCCTTTCTATCATCATCATGATCATCTCCCTTCCTACAAATAATATTCTTCTATCATAGACAAAAATAACTCTAAAAAATCTCATAAAATTCCATAATAGAAAGTTCCATGTGAGTGTTGATTTTGTTCTGGAATATAGATATAAACCAGATGATGATGATTATGATAATAATAACTATTTCTGCTTGACTCGTGATCATACCGAAAGTATTTATAAACGCTGCTTGAGACAATGCAGTAAAATATGTAAACATAACTGTCCATCCATAGGAATTGGATGAATCTTTTCGGACAAATATTTAAGCTGGCTGAGTTTATATACAGGGCTTTCATAAATTGAAAGGCATGGAATATAGGAAGAGAATATTTTAGAAGGGAAAGGAACATTAAATATTTACAGCAGCTTAAAAGCAAGTTATGATTTCTAATCTAAAGATAACCTAGAATTATGTCTACAAATAGATTATTTCAAAACAGAGAAGTACTAGCTGTATTCCTGTATAGCTCAGTAATGTATGATGATGCATGTCAAGAAGAAAATCAGAGTAAACTGTTACCCCTGTTGTTTTTATAGTCCCGTGAAATGATCGTCATGTAGTTGCATGCCTGACGGAGCTCATCAAAAGCCCCAGCAACATCCCCCGTGCTTGTATCACATTCCACAATGAATTCATATTCTCCATGCTGTCTCTTGGAGGATCGTGACTCAATGTGGACCAGATTGACATTACTTTTCTGCAAATAGTAAAACTTATTTTAAGAACCCACATTTTATGCCCTTTACATGTTTGTAAAAAACCTCTGACAATGCCTTAAACCTTGTCAGGCACACACGAGAATAATTCTTCTAGCCCTGCCAATTATTATTCATAAATGTCAAAGGGACCAGCCATGCATTTACACACATTCAATCCACCTTTTCAATGACGGATAATCAACCAAGTTATGAGGGAATGCGGATTTGAGCATTTAAATACCATGCTATTATATTGAACGACAATGCTCTGAGCAGATCCACATGGCTACATTATAGAGAGAAAGCATTGTTCACAAAGTGAGAGTTAGAAGGAAGAGGATGAGATGAATTACCTCGAAAATTTTGAGGACGCGAGCTAGTGAGCCAATTTCTTCTTTGCAGGAGAAAGTAATGCAAGTGCTTTTGTGTGAATCCTTTCCTTCCCGAATGTAATTCCCTCCCTTCATGAGGACGGGCTGTTACGAAAGAAAAAAGAAGGAGGATGAAACCCCGTAATAGTAATATGATTAGGAAAATTCAAATGCCATTGTCATCATAGACAACCAAGGACATTATTACATTGTTCACAATTTCCCGTGGAAAATACAAGGGGAAGAAGGCTTTTGCTAAATGTAAACAAGGAAGCTTACCGTATCCGGTGGAGTCTCCTCTGATGATGTTCGCTCCCTTTCACCCGTTTTCTCCGTCTCACTCATGATGATATTAATAACTGGTGTCTAATTTTTTCAATATAAAACTTTTCCGTAGCCAACTCACTTGTTGATGATCCTACCTGGAACGTAGTTTAATGACTTTGCGTCTATTGTAATAAACTGGAACGTAAATATCTTACGTGTGCTCTACTACTTATTTTCGTCCTTTATGACGCAACAATGTTTATCTCTGGCCTTAATGACAGCCTGATGATTATTTTCAGCAATGGTTTGTTTCAGAAACGATGATGATAGCGGCGATGGTTTGCTTGGAAAGAGAAGGAACTGTCTGACCAAATGGAAATCTTGACCATAAACAGGGCTGGAAGGGTTGATCATCATTTCTTTTATACTCGGGATCCCGAGTGGTATGCATGCAACAGAAACTTGGGGGACAAGATGATCCAGTTGTTGATATATTTTTCAAATTATTATATTCACACCATACAATGCTCTAGTGGTTAGTTGGTAGTAGTAGTAGTTAGTCATGCAAAGTAAATGATCGTGTAGATAGTGGTATCACCACTCAATTACACTATTACCGTAATAGTCTACATACATGTATAACTTCTTAGAAGGGACAGGGCTATGGCATGGGTACTGGTGGTAAGATGAACTAGTTAAAATAATAATGAAAGACTACGTACGCTCTTTCTACGAAGACACACGTCTCCCCATTAAAATACGTGCCGTCAGCCTTGCTGCGGCTACGTAATAGCATTGCATTTAGCTAGAAATACATGTCTATCATATATAAATTCATTGACTCTGAAAGTCTATAATAGCAAAGCATTCAATTCCTTTAAGCGTCATACAAAATTGATTTTGTTTGTATACTAGCGTACAGAAGGCTGACTGACCCATGCCAATTGTATTATTGCGTCAGTTTAATTTCAAGGAATGTGAAGAGGAAAGGGTCGAAAGGAATAATAAGCAAATGTTTTCAAGCTACGCATCAACACAATCAATCAGTAAGTGCAATGTAAGTCACTTTTGACATTATGGTAGGGAAGGCTTGCTAATTTAGAATAATTAGGCCAAATAGAAATAGACTGGGATATGCTTAAAGCGTATATTTGTTTTTGGCCCTGTTTCATTACGTCATATGTTGACATTTAGCTGAAAGTCAGACCATATAAGGATGATGTTGATGATGACGACCTCTGAAAATCAGTGTCGATCAGGCTGGATAGTAACACGATACTCTTGTTTATCTCTGCTCTTGTTATTTTTAAATGTTTTTTCCTGACAAACTTTCCTCTTCAGAAGAAAAGAGAGTGACACTTGGGGGCGAGTCAGTCTTCTTCTTGCCATTTCCCATCCAGTTTTTCCTCTGTTGTAGCAAGAAGTAAAAGTTGAAACATCACCAAATGGATGAGATAATTTTATCTTTTTTTCCTAAATTATGACGCCGATTATGTGGACATAAAAGTTTGATAAATCTTCTATTAAGAAATTAAATGGGAAGGATGAACGCATTGCTGATAACGTCAATAAGATGGAATATTGTGCAATTAAATAATAAAATAACGCAAAAGTATAGACACGCGCGCGTCAAGATTTTGCTGATGTAGTATATGCGAAAGACAGAGCTATAAAGTTTCATCAAAGCTATCATCACCGATTCCATTTTCCGGATTTAAACTGTTCTGTAATCATAAGGATAGTATTTGCTCGGCCTGCCTTTGAGGCTATGCCGCAATAATAATGCAATCCGCTATCCAAACTGAGAGAAGATGCTTATGGATTTAAACTTGCTGAGGAGCAAAGTAACTTTCATTTAAAAAGAAGGGGATAATAAACTTAGAAGGTTAAACTCTCAATAAGTGAGTCGTTGTTAAGTAATAATGAAATCTAATGTGTAGTCGGGCCTGTCTGCACGTAATTCAAAAATAGTCTATGCATCCTCCTCTTCATCTTCATCTGCTACACGACCAATTCAGTCCAGTAGGACAATCTTTAAATAAAGGACACTATTGATGCTACTAGCATTATTATTATTATCATAATGAAATGATAGATTTTTTATACATTTATGTAATTCTACGTCGTTAGAATCTCCACGTGCATTTATTTGTCTCCACATCATGAAAGTGTATGTTTATTTGCCTTTATTGCTGGAGTACACTTTTAGCGTAGCTATTATAATGACATGTGAAAGGGTAGCCAGCAGAGCTAATATACATTCTAGACGCGTGTTGTTCACATATCATTCCATAACATTGAATCAAATCAAAATCAAATGAACTTCAATGGAGGAGCTGTTCTTACCAGTGCTTGATGGGCAAATGAAAGGGTTAATTAAGGTTTCAGTAAATGAATCAAGTGCGCTGTCAGATCTCTTATTCATCATCATCATCGTCATGACCAACTATATGTTTGTATCACATTTTGTGGAATAGTTACTTACGTAAAGAATGGTTGGGGTGGGACGCGTCGTTGTTGTTGTGAGGAAAAGCAAAGTAGCTGGGTATATGTTATGGGTATATGTTACTTACTTCCTCAGAAGCAACCTTAATCACATTTACGGCTTACTTTTGACGTTAGTTTTTTCTAGCGTCAAGTGCTAGTATTATATCAAGTATGTGAAATGAGATATGAGAATAAAATTTGAAACGCTACTGCCCCCCAATAGCGGGCGATACTTTGGAAATAAAATTGAGATTTTGCTCCTGTACAGAATTCCTGGAACACTTAAGCAAGCAACTTTGGAGTAGCTACAGTTTGGAAGAAAATCCGGTACGTCAAAAGGTGGAACGAATGGAGTCGCTCTATAGCACTAGCTTCTTCTACTTTCCAGGAAACAATTTTTGGCAAATCACGTTACTCTTGCTTTAGGTATGATGAGATTTTCTGAAGAAATACCTCGTCACCTGCTACCCTGGCAACTTGTAGATTTTTTTTATCACCGGGACAACAAAGTGGAAAGGGATGCGACATTTATACCAAAGGGGACGATTGCATTCCTCGGAAAAGAGCATTTTTATTTCTGTCATAATAATAACGCTATAAACCAATCAATCTTTTTTTCGAAACTTTTTCAAAGCCTCTATGAATCCCGATTTTGATCGAGCTGTTTTCATCGTCATACTTCTGCGAGTTAACCTGCGACAATTTTCGCTATGCTCGACCAACCTGAAGTCTCCTTAAGGGTTAATCATCATCGACGTCGTCGTCGTCGTTGTGATGATCATGATGAAAATGCAAACGGAGTCCTTTGAGAAAAAAAGTTGTCTGTTTCTTAAGAAAAATTATTGTGCACCCGTCCATATAATTACATGCCTTTCTATCAATAATTATCCAGCTGGATGAACTTCCTTCTCCTTCTAACTAGCATGATGAACCAAATGATGAAACAGCAGTGTAACTACCGTGGCTGAGTAGCCAAACTGATGGAGTTTGGTAAAAATGTAAATGTTTTCACTATTACTACCTGCTGCTGCTTCCTTATAGACGTGCAAAAGTTTAGAACGTAGCCTGTTGTGTTGGTTGGTGCAGAACAAGTTTACAGCTAAAGAGGTAGCAACATCAAGTAGAGCAGTAGCTATAGAGAAGGAACGAACAGCATGAGATCGGTTGGGCAGAAATTTCACAGAAGAGGACTATTGATTTCAGCTCTTCTCTTTCCAGGAATCGGATCTTGAAAGTACGCAGAAGAGCTGTTGAGGCTGTTGCCAGCTTGAAAAAAACCATTTTATGGACCTTAATTTTCTACATGAAAAATTTTATTCCCTCATCTCTATTTCTTCTTCTAAATTTCAAACATGCCATTATAGCTTCTGATTCTTCTCCCTTTCATATCATCGTTACATATAATTTTAGCTGGCTTTGCGACAAATGTGACAGGAGGAAACTTTTTGTTGACCTTGTAGAAGAAGATGATGAAACTGGTTGGCAACTGGAGAATGAGGTTCGTTACCCTTACTTTTCAAATCATGAGGTTAGCATGGCCAAAAATATGGTCTTTGCTCAACATATCTCTCTGAAGGATTGCTTCAAACTTTGCACAGTTTCAAAATGGCAAATAAAAGGTGCATTTCCTTCTATTTTGAAAACTATAGTTGTGACATGAGTGAAGCCGCAATTCTAAAGTTTAAATTGAAAAAGAAACGGCTGCCCTTTATGATAACTTTGAAGCTCTTGCAATCTTTCAGTAAAAATTTTATCAAAAGGACATCCTCAGCAATTCTCCATCCAAGTTTTCGTGTCAAAACTGAAACATATTCTGCTCATTGCTCAACGTTGTGAATGGGGAGGGGATGAGGGTCATCAAATTTGACAAGTTGATGATTGCACAATTATTTAAAACATTAAGTATACATTTCTACAGATCAAAAAGTTATCTTGTAGGAGCTGCGAATAATAATATGACTTGCTATATTGCATAATAAATGACTTCCGAAACTGCCAACAAAATCATGTGGGAGAAATGCATAAGCAAAGAAGGGGAAAATGAATTGTATGGCAATACTTCTGTTTTAAAACTGGAAGCAGGCGGCACTCTCACGGAAAGAGAATAGAGTCGCCGTATTATCATCATTTGCATAAATTGCTATAATTACAAAGTCGCATGAGCTCCTAAACCGTGATTATAAGATGGTTAAATCACCCACTTGTGTAGTTTTAATAATAATTGCCAATCATTTTAGACTAACAGGATTATAATTAACTTACTGAGCCTCTGGAAGATAATTACCCTTAATTGCTCATTCCATTAATAAAGAATTCTTTGTCTGTCGTTACTCTTCAAATTTTTATGCATGAGCTTCAACCTATAGATACCTCTCAGCTTGTGTTGTTCAAGAGTCGTGTAGTATGTAGCTATGCTAGAAGAGTAGGATGCAACTAAAGGTCAGATTGGCCTTGAGGAGACATCGGAGGAGGAAGAGAATAGCTCTCTTGCATTCATATCATGGCATTAGAAGTGGATGGAATCAATGCTCCATACAAGGCTCATACAACTCGAGTTGTATGAGCCTTGGCTCCATATTATATCTTTTAGTACGTCTTCTTTACCCTCGTTAATAATTCGTATTATTGCTTCATATGATAACTTAATGTAAATCAATGCATATATGTTTTGAGCAACGGAAAATCACTAAAAAATTAGACTAACTTCTGTTCCATACCAGTTCCACACTTTGAACTAATATTTTCGGAAGAAAATGTAGCTTGGTGTGCAGCATGAAAGTCATGACTTCAATTATGTACCGTCAATGAATATAATTTAAGTATTCTTGGGAATTAGTTCCAGTTTCTCATGAAAATCATTCTGGGTGTTGGAGTGTGAAGTTGCTTCCTTCTTCCTTATTATTCGCATGAAATGCAAAATGGGTACGCGATGTTCTCAAGTGCATCGCGCTCCCCCTAGCGTCTTCCAGTGATGGATGAAGCCGAAGGAAAACTGAAAACATGGCTACTTGATTTAATGGCCAGTCTTGCTCGGTTTTTATTTAATTAATTCTAAATTACTGCCGAGAAATAATTAATCTCACTTCACAGTACGCCTTTCAGTGTTGTCAATTATTCTATTCGGTTTTATTCATTCAAAAACCGCTTCAAAAAAATTGTACAGGTAAAAACAAAAAAAAATGTATGTCGAAACGAAAATTGTGTGAAGTACTAGTTTTATGTAAAAAAATGCGTAAAATAATAATTCTAAATGGTCACAATGGAGAAAAATACGAATCATTAACGAAGCAAGGGAAATACCATTGTCAGGAATCACTGTCCGTCCGAAGAATCACTGGAATTTTGGTCATGTCCAGAGTTTCCAGAGCCCTCGTCAACACTTTTCTCATCATTTTCGCCCGCTCCGGTCAAGTTCTACTCAGAAAATTTAAGGAATAAATCCTTGACATTTTTCCATTTCCAAATTAAATGAAGGAACAGGAATACAAAATAGATATGCACCTCGTCATCGTGTTTGGAATGGCAATCTTCTGGATGACCTTCGTTCTGTAACCATTCTTCAACTTTGGTTTTCCGATCTTGACCTGGCATTATTCCCAAATCAGTCTTAGAACACATGGCAGGAAATTGAGCGCAGATGCCACCGGGATGAAGGATGAAATTCACAGATTTTCCACGCATCATCTTTCGGTATATATTGGCAAATGACTGAATGCGTCTTTTCTCGCGAATCAAACCCAATAAATTATTCGTTTTCTTGGAAATTTGGCTCTTGTTCGTGCGGATTGGAGCCATCTTTTTGGTATTGAATTTGAAATGCACAGAGTATGAGTTGTTTGGTGGACTGATTGCGACAGCGTTCCATGCATGTTCCATACAAAGGATTGCCGGTCATGGCGAATAATTATTCAGAAATTATTGAATTTGAGTAAGAAAGAAGGACTTTAAACGTTCTGCATTTGGAACATGAATTTTGTACGCAAATCTGCATACAAATCAGGGCATGGTTTTGGATGGTCATGGTCGTATCAAAAGTTGGGTTCATGGCTCATTTTGGTTGCTGTTGCTAGCGCTACAACGTTATGAACTAAAGATTGAAATGACCCAAAAGCTGTTGATAGCACCTTTGTCTTTGTAAATGGATGAAGTGTAACAGAATTGTATTATCTTCAAAACATTTTGTTCATTATGGCCATTCAGTCATTTTTCAATTGATTAAGGCAGTAAATCAAAGAAAACGATTTGACACTAAAAAGTTCTGTTGTGGCTTTGTTGACGTGCCGGTTCGTGTATCAATGTGACAAACCTGAGTTGTACAAAATATTAAGCCACGTGAAATGGCGGCAAGTATGAATTGAAGAGCCGTCACTGCAGTCGCCAGTCAGTTGCGTATGAAGGTGTCCGACTTTTTTGGAAAAATTGGAAAAGTAATTCATTAACAGAGAATAAAACTTGTTTGAGGAGTTACAGAATTATTTCAAGATGGTAAATTCTTTTCATTATTCATTCCATTTAATTTAAACAAAGGAAACAGAATCAAAAGTTCGAGTACAACACCCACATGCCGGTATTTTTTGTAAGAAGTAATGGTAAATGTTTCCGGCAAATTGAGGAATTTGTTGTAATTAT